>NQII01000431.1:291554-342552 GCA_002778355.1 Clitarchus hookeri
CCTAATCTCCCTCTCACCCTTTCTCTCCCCCTCCACCTCCTCCTACCTCCCTCTCCCCCTTTCTCTCTCTCTTTCTCTCTCTCTCGCTCTCTATATATAAATAAACACACATACATACACACAGTAAAAACCCTTTTAAGATCTCTTTTAAAAAGTTTTCCTGCTGGATAAGTTTACATAATTATGCACCAGGTCTGTAAACGCCAATCGTAATTTGTGTACTTTGACCCGAAATAATTTTCCTGGTTATTATTAATAAGTATAAATTTTTTAGTCTGTTCAGAAACTTCTTAAGAGTTTTAGAAAAATATTTTGAGCATAAAAAATTAATCACAAATATTTGTGATTTTTTTTTTTTACAGGTATCAACACCAGTATGAGAACTGTAGCTATATCTGCAAGTCATGCCACAACAGTGGTAGGGAACAGAGGGTTGTCCCTAGGTTAACATCTTCCTCGGACACCTCTTGGCTGGGTCTAGCAAAGTTTGCGTGGTCAGGGTAAGAATCTTGTGAAAATTTGATTTTGAATACACATAAATTTTTTTGCTTTATAAATGCCTTTTTTTCCTTTCTAAAAGTTTGCAGTGGGGAAAGTACTGCATTTACCCTTGAACCACCCACCGCCATGTAAAACCCACACCCCGCATTTTAAATATTTTCCTAGAAAAACTATATTTTTACACTTTCAGTTTAAAAAAACTTGTGTTTCAGTGCACAGCTATGTTGCACAAGCTGTATACGTGTTAACATGGCACGAGCTATACCATCATATTTACTCAAAATAAACACACTCAATTTTTGCAGTTTTTGAAAAAAATTTTCATGTTCTGAGTAGAGTGGGTGTTATATTTGCGATTTAGGCAGATTTGCCACCCAGCAACGTGTGCTGCCGCTTGTTGGCTGGGCGGGCCTGGCAATAGATAACAATCCATAACGCAACTGGAAACTGTCACTCATCGGCCACAGTCTTAGAGCAACACAAATAGACACAATTTTTAAACGGAAAAGGCTACTTTTCTCATGGCACATTGTCAACTTTAACGAAAACAGGATCAACTTACAGAAAACTGTAAATATTGCAGGATGTGTTTGCGTTGTTGATGTTATTCATTCTAAGTGGAACTTGTGAGATGAATGGGTTTTATGAGTAAAGTTTTTGGGCACCTAGTTTACATATGGTACTTTAAAGGCTAATTACGACACAAGAAAAAAATATGATAAAAGGAAGAAGATAACTACACAACAGAAATACTTGCAAAATAAGGACTATAACAACAAACATGTAACACAATTAAATTACACAGAAGGAACAGTGTGGGCTTGTAGAAGTGACCCTATATAATTGAAGATTATAGCCCTTGCATATTATTGACAAAAATATTTGAAATATTCAATTAACTTGAGTAATACCACCTCCCTTACAATATTTTCTTATGTGGGAAATGAAAGTACAGTAAATAAAAGGGAAAAGAAAAGAGAAAAATAATAGTGTGTAGCAGTGTTGAAATATATGCCATATTGTCGCTAGGTTAATGCAATTTAAACGTCCGTAGGTAAAGTAGATATTAAAATATCATTGGTCGTGTTAAAAATTAATTTCATTTAGTTAGTGATAATTAGCAGTGAGTCCAGCAATCTGAAAATGCAGGGAAAGCAGAAAATGTACTGGACTTTTCCCGAATTGTGGGAATTTTTTTCTGGTTTATGAGATTTTTGTTAGAACTTCAGAAACTGCACCAAGAAAACTTAACGGTAAAGAATCTGCACCGCCTTTAAAAGTCAGAGTATCGCAGCGCATTACCAATAATGTCATCAAGGTTCCCTAGCTGCACCACCCCTTAGCCACAGACAATTAACCCTCAATCATAAAGTAGGCAGTTACGAATGACTTACGGCTAGCTGTTACGTCGTGACTGGCCTAGTTGCGCCTCGAAAAATTGGTTCAAAATAAACAAATAATTTGCAGATAGTTTTAGTTATGAACTGTAATTAATGAGTTTAAATGGACAGCCTGCATGTCTCAGTATAATTGTTTGAAATGTATAAATGTAGGTTCCGAACAGCACTAAACTGCACTCAAGAGTTGTGGTATTGTTGCATTAGTATAAAATGATTGTAAAAATAGTTTTTTGTTACTTTTATAGATACTTTCTATTAAGCTACAGTATGCTATGCCCACGCATAGTTTAACAACGTGCGGAAAAGTGTGAATTTTTGACCATGTGAAAATGGTTTACCATTCAACAGCAGGAAATTTTCGCCACTGTGGCAAGAAGATATTGATTTATCACATCCGTGACAATAAACTATTGCCGCCATCCCATTGCACTTCTCCTTCCTCCATTGCAATTTAAATTTCATGCTTCAAACTCCATATTTACATTTCACCATTGAAGACTTTACTTATATAATTTATTAGGCCTATAAAGCAATAAACATCTACTTTAATAGTAGATAAGAAAATCGTCTACTATAAAACTGTACCCCTACTTTTCAAATTTGCTTCTGAAAAGAAATGCATGGGTGGTAAGCAAGTGAGTACAGTATTTAAAAAAAGTTTTGGGCAGTATAATTTTTGTTTAAAAATGTTTCTCCATCCTATTTCAAATTAAATAAATATTTTTATAATTTAATATTATGGCGAAAGTGTAATTTACTCCATCTATAGAAATTCTAAAACGCATTCAAACTCGTTCTTTTATATATGCTTCAATACATTTTATTAAAAGATTCAGTTTTGATTTTATGAATGTTTGTTTGTATTATATTGTCTTGCTTTATTTTTTATAAATTCAATAATTTCTCCTTGAGTAATCAAAGTGTGAAGGTATTACATATTGAATGCAAAATCACTGGAGTTTCATTGTCAGAATTTCCAGAATTAATACTGTTATTGTTGATGATCTAGATTATGAATTGATACTGCACACAAAATCTTCAACGTTGTTTTGTTCACTGTATCACCATTATGATTGGCAATAAAGTGTGAGTTGGGGGTGTTTGCCACAGGTATGTAATAGAGTGTCCACGATGTGGTGAGATCTATCGCAGCCGCCAGCATTGGTATGGGAACAAGAACCCAGAAGACTATGCAGTTCGTAAAGAGATACAGCATGTTTGGCCAGGGGTTAGTGAGGTTATGTTTTTGTATTGTAGAAATTCATGAAAGTGTGCTGATAATAGTCTTTACTTTTGTAGATTCTGCAAAAATAAAAGATATGCTCCACCTGTTCTTTCTTCATGAAAAAAATTGGAGACAAGAACCTACACACCACATTTTGCGCTGATCAGACAGCAAAACGATAAATATTTTTAATTAGTAACAATGAAAATTGTTTGTACCAGTGCTATGTATTTCAATAAGAGACGTTTACTTTATGTAAAGTGTATTAAAAATCAATTTAATTACATTTTAGATTTCTTACTAGCCATTGCCAACACAGCTGTGCTGTCACTGTCTTTAATCCACTTTCATTATGAAGTAAATATTTTAATTTATTGACAATATATAAGTGAAAGTTTTGTGTAATCATAAATAGAATGCTTTAACATTGCTAACAGTATTAAATGTTTGTTGTATATTATTATTTTAAAATACAGGTAGTCATGTTACACCTAGGGTAATTTTTCAAAGGTTTGATTTAAAAAGTGTGAAGAATCAGTGAATGAAGTATATGAAAGTGGTATTGTATCAGTACTTAACTAAACTCTTATTTCCATAAAATTACTCATTTTTATTATTATTTCCAGTATATTAGAATTTTAGATAATCTTGTAATGTAGAAAGTATGTACAGTTTTTTTGTGGCATATTTAGCTACTAAAAATTTAGTAATGCATTAAAATTTGTAGATACAAAGAATATTCATTTCAAATTCTTTAGGAATATTTATCTTGAGATGTAAACTTTGCCAAATTGTTGCAATTAATTGTATGCTGCTTCGTATTGAGACATGTTGAATTGGGAACTTAAGTATAGTGAACTCCCAAAAATTAACTATGGTAATCTGAAGTTTTGGAAAGATTACACCATTTTAGATACCATAAATTGTTTTAAAAAAATTTTTGTCAGTCCTGTACAAGTCAAATTTTCTTTGCGTAACTGTACCACATGTAAACTGCGAGCAAGAGAGAGGGCATGTACACCCACTTCCTGTGCGCAAATATCTTGTCATTTCAAAAAGTGTGAAGAAACTGCAAATAGATTGTGGTAATTGCTGGCATGGCATTAATATTCTTGTTGTACAAAGTACAGTATTTTCATTATATGCCCCAAATGAGGGGTTATGTGTGGTCATTTTCTACCTAAGTTGTTATTGACTGTAGTACATTATGTGAATTACCTTGCAGTTTTTGAGTGGGATGTTACTAAGCATAACTGTATCAGAAAATACATTTTAACCCCTTTTTATACTTACCCTATAATATTCTAAATGTTCTCAATTTCCAATAATATATTTATTATTTGTTCCTACATTTATTATGTAAATTTTGTCCCTCTAATTAATTTGAATTGAAATTGGGGCATTTGATTTTGCTTCAGTGATATTGTGTAGTATCTTTGAGCACATAATGTTACTTTGTCAGAAGTCAGTTTTATTATTTAAGGGAATTTATCTAAGAAACCGTATTGCATTTTCTAAGTAAAAATTTCAACTTAAGTGTCATAATGGGGTGATGAGATATCATATTTACATATTTTCTGTATTTCCAGAGAAACATCCCTCTATCCAGTTCACAGAATGCAGCCCAGAGGGTGTTGGATGGCGTTACTTACATATCCGAGGCTGTATCTAGTGTCAGTGTCCCTCCTACTCGTGTTCTCTCATCCTGGGTTGCTGACCAAATAGCACCAAAGTACTGGAAACCAAACCACCAAATTAAGGTAATTTTTATGCTTTACTATTTTAAGTTATTATGTTGAAAGGGTTAAGTTAATCAAAGTACATTTGTTTATATGTTTGAATCATGTGCCAAATATTTATCGTATGTATATTACATTATACAGTAACAAAATATGAATGCACTATCTAACTGAGCCATGTGAGAATTAAGGACTTCTGCTTATATGGGACTTAAGGTTATGTATAACGAACCTTGTGTGATATTAAGCCAACATTGAGATTGTTTGCAGAGGAAGTTTTTTGAAAAATGCAAAAGATATCTTAAATGTTTTTATATAGAATTCGAGTAAATGTGTTTGATGACTGCTAGACCACAATATTTGAAAATATCTTCTTGTCGAAAAGCTTAGACTTATTCACTCTCTTCATTTACCACTTCTCTAGTACTTCTGACCATTACAGTATGTTCCCTTAGCATCCTCCACTTGTATAATTTCTGCTTTTCGCCAATCATAGAATACTTCAATCTGCTCTGAACAGCCTCAAACAAGCATCTGTGAAAGCTCTGAGTGTAGTGGTTGTTGTGCTTCTGTATCCAAAAGTTTTGCACTGAACACTTGACCTCTGACCTGAAGTCATAATCCCCATGAATGTTGCTTCTCAACCTGGGCATTGCTCAGATTCATTCAGAGTAGTCATTCCCAAATGGTTACAAAAATGTGACTGTGACCCTGGAAATTGATATGCCTGAGCTGTTCATTAAGTTTGTTTCGCAGGTTTTCATATGCTGTACAACTGTTATCCTCCAGAACAAAAATCTCATATTTACTTCTCTGTCTGCATTGCACAAAGTATTTGCTGTCTCCACTGGCTACAATCTCCCTCTGTGGCATTTGAGAATGAACTGTAAAATTTACGCTTGTTAATCTGGATGACTTAATGTTGTTCTAAGGTGGGAATAGGCCGCTAGGTTACTGATTACATTATAAGAAGTTGGCAGAATGCACAAGTACTCACAGGGCGGTACTTGTAGATAGACACACTCAAACAAAAGTTGGCCAAACACATTTTCCTTGTAGTTGTGCTGCGTTTTGCTGGCTAGGCCAGCTTCATCAGGCAGCGTTAAGGTGCAAAACTATTCAAACTTAAGTAGAAAATCTTAGCTAGGAACTTCTTTAAAGGGTTGCACTGTTCTTGAAAAACCTGCATGGTTTTTATAGTACAGTGGAACTTTGCTTTAACAACTGATGATGAAATAAATTACTGAAATTACAGCTATTTCAAATTATTGTTATAGCCAAAATTTACTGCATATCATTATTTATGTAGTATTATTATTCACTCACTTCATGGGCATTCTGTATTTTTGGATGCCGTTATGCACACGGAAACTTACATGCTGACCATAAAATACAATAGAGTGCATTTGACTGAGGCATTTTTCACACAACCATCATTCATTGAAAGATTTTAAAAACATAATAAGTGGTGGTGATTGCACGAGTGTCGGAAGTGTTTTGAGATGGGAAGGGGGGGGGGGCTAAACTGATGGATGAGGAGAAATTGGTCATTACAGTTTATGCATTAGTGCAGTACATAAGGGGATATTATCCATTCTATCTTAAATTTTTCTTACTAATCTTCATAATGAAAATTTATGACCAGACCCCAAGATGTGTGTGGTTTCCTTGGCGGAAGTTCCATATTCTGCTCTCTTAGGCTGTATGGTAGTTTCATTCTTTTTAACGTATTAGCTGTGTGTTGAGAGGCATTGGTTGACACCTGGGATTAACTTTCTTTTGGGATGATCGTTGGTATAGATAGGTCCCCAGAGATGAGCACAATTTTCCAAGTACAGTAGAGCACCCCTTAACCGGAATTCCCTCGAACGGAACTCTCTTGATCCGGAACTAATCTTCCAAAAAAAAATTTAAACGTTGCAAAGTTGTGCCATAACTTTCCCGTGCTCGCAAGAGGTCTTTCGTTGCTCACACCAGACTGTACATGCATGTTAGCTGGTAAACAAGCTGCAGCACGATGAAAACACAGCCCCGGCCCAAGTGGCACAGTTACAACTACGCTGCATAATGACACAAGTGACAGTGACTAATGGCAATGTGCGACACATGCCGTTGGTTTTAGTGATGTGACTTTCAGAATTTAGTGTTCTAACGTGTTAGTGTACAGGTGCCGTGTTTTGGCGTGTGTAGACCACACCAGAAGTTTTTAATGAAAAATTAGGGTTAATTAATATTAAGTATAGGCCACACTGAAGTAGCAACAGCGCAGTATTCCGCGTAAATAAAACTTTTGTATTTATGTCAAAATGCCTCAACACTGCGTGTAAATTGCGGAACATGTGCGCCGTGCGTAGCCTGCCAGCTCGGCCGGCTGTTGCCGAGCAGGCAATGGTATGGTGCATGTGTGCGTGCGGCATATCACACACACACACACACACACACACAGCTACTGCTGGCTGACTCATTCAACCAGAGAGACCAGAGAGAGCGAGACAAACAAAAAAGAGGTCGAAGGAGGGAGAAAGAAAAGAAAGGGATGGAGCAAGCTTGCTTGGTGATGAATGACTGTTATTGATGCCTGAGAGGGGGGGGGAAGGGTGGTGGTGGTTGCTGTTGTTGTTGTTGAAAGGAAGCAGTCAAACGAGAGGGAGAAAGAAAAAAGAGAAAAGAAGTGTGCAAGCTGAATGGCAGCTAGAGGTGATACAAAGCAGAACAGTCGAAGACAGGCAGGCTGAAGTATGCTGCGACCCATACACGTTTAAACACACGTGATGAGTTATTCATTTCTTATTATTTTTTTGATTTCCTTAGAAACTAAGTTAAAACATTAGAATGTATTGTTCGTTGACAAATTTCTAATCATGGTTTAGGGGGGAAAATTTTTGTATGACAATATCTCGTAAATAAGCCGCACCCCGTCAACACAAACAGTAACGTGATATCCAGATCTCGCTTACTCAGGCAGACATGCACCCCGCNTTGAGAATGAAGGTCATTAACGCAGCGCCGGGAGTTTTACGACTCACATTTCATAAACAGAACGTAGTGTTTTTTTAAATGGTTTTGTAACTTTAAGGATAAAACTAATAATTTACACTCATCGATTTCTTAAGTTAAAATTATGTGCCACACATACACGAGTTCAGACTAAAAATGTGTTATTTTTCACACCATCCCACCCTCATTTCCCATAACCGGAATTTTCCCTCAACCGGAATAGCCCTTCCCCCGACGATTCCGGTTGAAGGGTGTTCTACTGTAGCAGTTGTATGTTTCACTCCCTCATCCGTCCTCGTAACTTTACTTTACTTTCTCAGGAATAACTAGGCATCAGCCAAGTTTGTCGCCAGACTCCAGAGTAATGAGATGTGTGGGCTGACCCCAAATCAGCTGTGTGAAGATCACAATAAGGGTATATCCCAAAGTATGAGTGTTATTTTACCAGCTAAGTTCTATATATTAAAAATCTGCCAATATTACAGTATTTAAACTGACCCGAACTGGTTTTCTTTTTAGCCAATATTGATACTGACATTTTGATTTATTTTTTGGCCATAACATCAGAGAATAATAGGGTGGCGATGTTGGAACAAGACAGGCCCAACTGCAGTTCTTATTCCATGTAGGGACGGGTAATATCTGTGTCACTGCTCCAGGGTTGTCGCTGTCACGAGTTGTGACAGAAGACTCCAAGTCACATTGTCAGCAACCATGGCGACCACTTCCCATGAGTCGGTGACCCGTGCCAGAGATTGATATCCACTTACCAAGTCGCTTGTCATTGTCGCTCTGTCACAGTCACTGTGCTGTGTCACTGGCACGGGCAAGTATTATGTGATACAATGAAATTTAAACAAACTTCAAAAACATTTCAAACCAAATAAATTAAACTTAATCAGGGTGTTCACCCACAGGGAATACAGGAAAAAGTCAGGGAAATGTCAGGTAATTATCACCTGGGTCAGGGAAAATGTAAAAACCTTGGAAAGCTGATTATCTGAATGTCGGTTATACAGATGACCAGTTATCCCTCGTTTTAAAAATAAAGAGAATAGAAAAAACACAAAAGTCTGTTTCATCACAGTGTTTCCCTTACTCGCAGATGAGAGACAAGCACTTGTGTCGGCTCTTGTGATGTGTCCTTTCACGTGTTATTCTCAGTAAAAACGTCCAAGAAGAGGGTAGTTACTTGTTAACTGAATTAATTTTTGTATTTTATGTACAGTTTCTGTTTTTGATAGGGGTGTGCGAAGCTTTGCATTTTCGAAGTCGAATCGAAGACTTTTGTACCTTCGACTTCATCTTCGAGTAAAAAAATCTTAGAGTGAAAAGTCAAAGATTTTCACCAAGTGTTTTTTCCACCGAAACTAGTATCAAAACTAGCAGCCAGTATCATTAATAAGAGTGTGCGGATATTCGAAAATTCGAATAGTTGCAAATAGTTATTTACAAATTATTCACATTCGAACTTCGAATATCTTATGCGAAAATTGTGAATAATTTACATTTCCTTTTGAGTGGTTGTAGAACTGTGCCGGCCTTTTGAAAGTTTTCCTGTCGAAGAAAGCACGCTGGGAAAGGAAAACCATTAATGGAAAAGATGCTCAACTTACAGGGTTTTTCAAACAAAGTTTGTAGTTTTTATCCCAAGCTCCACTCTGATGAGATAATCTACCAGCTTGACATTGACTAGGGAGTGAATGTTTTTAGAGGCCCCCCCCCCCCTGGTACTTTCTTTTGTCTCTTTCTCTCTCTTTTGTTAGGTGAACAAGATGTCATGCCTGACACACACCAGTGAAAGGCTTTTTAATAGGAGGGTGACCGACCATAACATAACACAAATACAGTGTGGATTTTCTGTCTCTAATATTCATGTTTCTTTGCCTTTCTAATTTTGACATGTGCAGCGATGTCATAACAGCTAACAAATTTATCACGTGCGGGAGTTGGGCTGACGTACATACCTCAGCTAATACGTCTTTTTGGAAGAACTGCACACTTTCCTTGCATGCAGTGAAAGTGTCTCAACTCTCTTGCTCTGAGGCCCTAATATCACCACCATCCAGCAAGTTTACTATCTAGCCTGACGTTGACAAGGGTCCTTGGGAGAGGAAAGGGAAGACGCCAAATGTTGATAGCCACCCGCGGATATTATTGTGCGGTGGTGGTGCCGAATGGGACTGGATATACGGAGTATGGAAGTTTTTATAAAGTTTGTAGGTATCTAAATGTATAATGATTACTTTCTTGCAGATTTTGATATTTCAGTTTTTCACCAGTACAACAAGATTAGGATATGTTTTATTCCTTTGCTGTCTAATAGGCATACATTTTTTTGGCAGTAACAGTACAAATGAGTTGAAAACACTTGAAAACTGTAGCCTACTATAAATTAGTATATATATTTTTTAATCCTTCGACTTCCATTTTTCTTCTAAATTCCTTCGCATGATGCAAGCTTCGCTTCGACTTCTCTTCGCATTTAAAAAACGACCTTCGCACATGCCTAGTTTTTGATAAGCTATGTTCTATGCATGTGTAATACATTTTATGTTGTGTGAAAATGATTTTGTATGAATTCTGTTATATTCATTTGCCACATATTTCTGTTATCCAAATTTTTTATTATCTGAATTACCTTTCGTACCTATTATTCTGGATAGTCAACTTTCTACTGTAATTGCTGTCCTGTAAAAGTTGTTAGTTGTGTGAATACAGGATAATGTAATTATAAGCGTATGCATTTTAAAATTTCTATTTTTAAGTTTGTGAACTGGGAATAGTACATCTTTGCCAAGTGACATATGGCGCATACGTACAAAATAAAATGTTTGTGTGTTTGTAATGGGCAGTTGTATTAAGTCAGTAGTGTGTATCATGAGAAATATTAATGGGCTTTTGCAGTCTAATTTAATTCAGCCTTGCTGATAGCATATTTGTTCTGTCAGCTGTGGAAAAATATGTTATTGGGAGGTTTAGGTCCTGAAAATAGGTAAGGGAAAATGGTAAGATTATGCCTGTAAAACAAGGAAAAGTCAGGGAATTCCAAAATGCTATTTTTGTGGGACACTGTTATACATATTTAGGTGGCAGTAAAATAACGTATACAAGTGTCTCAAATATTTCAATTTAATTTCACATAAAATATAATTTTGAATAAACAATGTAATCTAAAATTAAGCATAATGTTACATATTTTAAATTATTTCTTTTGTGAAATTCATTATAAAACATGTTAATTTACATCTGGAACATCTGTGTCCGTAGTAATATCATTCTGGGGAGAGCAAATGTCTCAAAATATTCCAGTTATTTTGTTGTACACTAAATTCTATAAAAAATACTGCATGAGGATTTGATGATGTTTTAAATGTTATCCAAAACCTTAAATACCTTGGTTTACATATAAAGAATCTACAGAAATGGTGCAATGAATAAAATAAGGAAAGGTAACAAGCAGAGACAAAGTCACTGCTATTTATCACTGTGACTTGACTCCTTCGGTGTCACTATCACTTGTCACAGTTTCAGAAATTTTGTTACCTCTCCCATCTCTATAATTCCATGTACAAAACTGACAGACTAGTCACTCTCTGGAATAGTGAGGGAGGAAGATGCTACACTTGGCTCCAGTTGGCAACGTGTGGTGGTACACTGTCTCAGTATTTCTCTAGAGACTAGGGAAACTTGAGTTTTTTTTAACGAGGTCTTTAAGGGCTGTATGGGCTGATGCATTTGAACCCTGGGGTGTCTGCCCCTGGCTCTCCAGAGTGCGTAGCTTGGGCACTGTGGATTAAGTTATCCCTTTTCTGGCCTGCCCGGTGATGGGGCAATGGAATAGTTGTGGGTACACAGCTATTCACAGTCAGTAATGTTACATTACTTTTACAGGATAAAGCAAAGGAAGATTAAAGAATATTATGTTAGTGGCTCTAGTGGGTGTCCTGTAGGTGAGGCATGATTGTTGAGGTAAGTACAGTAACGTAGCAGCGTAGAGGACAGGGTCTGACCAGGAAGGAACTGACTCTTCCTGGGGCCAGTGACTTGGGGTTGACCACTGCCGGAGTCCTATTAATTGATTGGCACCGCAAAGTACGCCTCACGATTGACGGTGTTCAGGCCTATATCGACTTGTGGAGAGGGCCCCTGATCCTCCTCGGGAGGAGTTGAGTGAACAATGTAACCAGCTACTGTCCTCAACTTCTTCTTTGGCCTCACAGTGTTCCCCACACAAGACCTCTATGGTTCTCAGCAAGCGGCACAACCAGCTTGTAGGCTGAGAGTCATGGTGGCCTAGTGTGTTTGTTCCCAAGCCTCAGGAGCCTCAGAGAAAGGTTCTCTCTCCCCTTCCCACAGTAGTGCAAAGTAGTGCAAGGGGCAGCATTACCAGCCAGCACTAGACACCAAACGTTGACAAGAGACAGGAGCGCCCTTCAATAGGGACGTGGTTCTATTATCTAACATGATTGTCATGCGTACACACAGAAGTATATTGGCGGATGTTCACACAGAAGGCAAAGCGGGTAGGGAAGGCGTAAAGTGAAAGAGAATTGATGAACCACAAAGAGGTAACTAGTAGATATATGTTTTCTTCCATCTGTAGAATTTTACAAAACATATATCTCAAACCTCTGCCTGCTAACGTCTGATGGACGAGAGACCAAGTTTGCCAAGCTGTGTACCACAGGATAGTAGTGAGGTTCGAACAGTCTTGGGGTGAGAGCGAACCCAATACACATTACACCCAGCACGGGCGAGGCACTTAGACCAGCACTCGGTAATATTAGAGAAGGCTCCACAACAAAAGCTTCTCCCATGCGTTGAAAAACACAAGTTGATATGCTAACAAATGCGGAACAGACTGAACCAAGCAAGTACTGCTGAATGCTGAAGGCAGGCGTTCACGGATAAAGTGGCGTAATGGCATGCAAGAAAATAAATAGCGCTCAAGAGCCGTGTGGTGAGCTAGGGGCGACTGGAGCGGGCCGCATGGATGGGGAAACCTCCCATGATGTGCGGCCAGCATGCACGTTCAGTGCCTGCCAGCCAGGGCAACCCTAGCGAGGGATTGTGTCCATCCATTTGAACTGGAGCTCGGCGTTTTGGTGTGGATTGCCTGATTGCCTGCCTCTCAGGTGGCAAGGGGTTCTCTCAGCTTGTAGCATTTATCAGTACAGAGGCAAAGTGAGTGACTGCGCTTGGCGATACAAGGTACTGGGGGGAGTACCACTGTGTATGTAACCAACAGCGCTTGTGGCGTATCATCCTGCTTTGAGATAATCATCTATTGAAGAGTGGGGGAGTGAAATGCCACCCCCACCCAGCTGTGGGACCAAAAGAAATCATCTACAGACTCTGGTGCGGTTTGCTGAATTTCCAGCTTTGCAGGCATCACACTCAGCTCCACCTTGTCTTTTCAGTATTCAAAATCTATTGAAAGTAATGTGATGTCGGACACTAGTAACATGGGAACTGGCAGTGCTTCAGTTTTACTCTCAATAAAATAAGGGAATGCTAAACTTAAAAAAAATACATATTAATAATTGTGAATTTTCTGAATGGTAACAGTTGAATTATGTTAAGAAATGTGGTACACAACTTCTAGATTTAATATTTTCATTTGATAGGTTTATAATACAAATTGCTTATGGTGTCTTGACCTAGGATAAAAAATATATTACGAAACTGTTTTGGAATGCTATTTTTATTCTCTGATTTTAAAAAATTTATGTGAAATTTATTTTACTAATAATATTGTATGATTACTTACTACATCAAATAATTCATCGTGCAACACTGACTTAACACAAATTTACATCAGTTTTCCAAAATACTTTTAGTGCTAGTAGAAGTCATTCAGGCTCATATGTCCATTGTATCGGTATTGGATATCTGCTGTTTCGGCAAGAAAGTATCAGTTTGTACCGGTATCTGTAAAAATATGTATCAGCTCAGCACCACTTATCATCTGAACCCAGCGCAGTTGACTTGTATGTGTGTTGTTGCATCTAGCACCCTCTAGCGTTGAGAAATTATATTTGAATTCAGTGTTAAGTAATTATGGAAAACTAACTTCAAGATTTTACATAAATACGATTCCATCTCTAAGCTGCAGCAGTGAATGTTTTAACAGCTAGAAATGTGCTTATTAGTGTATGTATATCAAAATTAGTAGTTTGAAAGTAATTTTGGTGTGACGACTTTAATGATGTTATTCATATTTCTGAGAACTATAATTTTTAAGCAGAATAGAATCACACACCTCTCGTATCGTTATCAGCTCATTTTTGCCAATTTGATTGGTGGTATTACATGAACTATTTCTTGGTAACCATTTGTTTCAAGTCAGAATTGTATGTATTGTTTGTTTTGTAGCATTGCCACAATTGCAAGGAGCTGTTTCCACTGACAGCTACCAAGCATCATTGTCGCTTGTGTGGCGAGGGTTTCTGTGAAGACTGCTCCTCCAGGACTACTGTAGTTCCTGATCGAGGTTGGCATACACCAGTTAGAGTCTGTGATGCTTGCTACAGTCACTGTAAGTTCACACATACTTTTAACACTTTCTCATGTGGGTCACTTGTGTGTACAGATTACACAATGAGTTGCACAAATTGGGAGAATCATTATTACTCTTCAAGACTGCACTGTATTCACAAGCAGGGCACTGCCCATTAAAACAGCAGCACAGTATCTAGTAGAGGATGTTACAAGCCATGCAAGATTTATGTTCATTGTAAAGTTAAGAAGATGTGCAGTAACGTCAACCACATCTAGTACTACGTACTTCACTTTATAGTGTCAGAGGATGGTAACACTGTGTTGTTGGGTCTGATTTGAGGTGAGAAGTTAGGGAAATGGTATGCATGTTGGCTAGTGTTCAGGGAAAATGGAAAACTTGGAACGATCAGGAAATTTTGTATTTCTGGAAAGTCATTGAACTATCAGGGAAATTTACACAAAATGATAAAAAATTTATTTAATAAGATAACAAATATTGGATTCTATTTTACATATTTTCTTGAATGAATTTTTTATTCTTTACACAGAAAAGATTGACATAGTGGAAAATGTTGTTTTAGATGTAACCGTATTATTTTGCAAATAAAATAATAATAATTTGAAAACTAACTTGTAGTGGTTCTCAATGAATAGTGATGTTGTGTAATATCTTGTATTTGTATTGTGACTTTGTTTCTGGCCTGAGATAGCTAGTATTCCACCACTATTGCCTTAACATTTTTGTATAAATTTCCTATATTTTTTCTTTAGTATTTTATAAATATTTGTTACTGCATAGAAAACCATCCTCAGAGGAAGACTGTGTAAGTGATACCCATATAATAAATCTGTAATTTATATGTTTGTCATGGAAAAGGCAACAGGACACCTGGAGAAAGTTAAGGAAATATCAGGGAATTTATTATAATAATTCCTGCTAGCCACTCTGTTAGGGATTTGGTCTGCCCTTACATAAAAGAGTAGGTCATGAATGAAGTGCTGTTCTTTTATTTAGTTTGGACACTGAGCCTTTGCCCTGCAGTGGTATTTTTGCCGGTACATCACATGGTGCCGCAATCTCTTATTTAAGTGCTTGTACTGTACTGAAAGTGACAGCTGTACCTTTTATACATCTGAGATGGGGTTTCTAGGTGCAGAGAAGATTTATGTTAGATCTCTGGAAACCTGAGTGGAAGACTATTGTTAGATCTCTTGGAAACCCAAGTGGAAGGCTGCTGGAGATACCATCCTCCTGCTTTTTAGGTGTGCATTTTTCGTACCCAATCACGAGGCAGGGTAGTAAAGGTGGTCTGCAATTGTTACTTGGGGAAGGGGGAATCTGGCCAAGTTGATGACATTGAGGGATCAGTACTTTTTTTGCGGGGTCACCAGGTTTCTCCTGGGTGGGGGATGTGTATCTCTCTTGCCAACTTGACCGAATCTTGGCTCAAACCTTATCAGGGACAAGTATTTTGAAATTCTTTTTGTGGGGTAAGTTTTTAGATTGATGGGTGACATTTGTTTGACTGACGACGATGTCACTGTCAGACAAGGTTTTATTGTGGTGGTCAGAGGCACGGGCTAACTAATGTGAGGTTTTACTATTGGCTGCTGACTGGTGCGCAGCTTGGCGGCACTGCACAAAGTCAGGTGTGGGCTTAGCAGTTCTCTGCACTACTGGTATGGACACAGACACTGGTGTACCTGCAGGGGCAGTGGCCTGGGTTAGCTCCTGACCCAGCCACTGTTGCTGCTGGGGCTGGCTGGAATTTGGGCCCGGTCCTTGGGAGAAGGTGGTACTGTGGCTGGTGGTGCTAGTTGGTGCCCATGGAGGGCTGCGGGACGTGGTGGGTTTGAACCACATGTTGGCTATTCCCAGTGGTACTGGAAGTCTCTCGACGATTGGATGCAGCTTGTCGGTGGTCTTTTGGGGTGGCTAAAGAGGAAACTAGGGGGAACTGGTGGGTGAGGCCTCTCCAGTTTCGGGTGGTTTTAACTTGTTCCCGTGGGGATTGACTGCTGAGGGCAGTTGGCACTGTGTTGCAGTTCAATCGGCTAGGCTCAGAGGCAGTAGCTGCCCTCTTAGCTCTCCACTTTGCACCATTCCTATGGGTGAAGGGCATAGAGGAAGGAACTAAGGTCTACCACGCTAAGGAAGAGCAGGCAACGAAAATCCCTAGCTATGTGTGCAGTCTGTGTGGCTAGGCCACCCAGACTCAGTTCTATATTCAAACTGGCAAAAATATCAACGCCTTTGATGGAGTACTGGACTGATCGGGACGTTTAGTCGCGTCGTGGGTGTAATCCAGAAGGGTTCAACCTGCGAAAATAACGTGGTGGATGGAGTGAGTTGGCTGATCTGGATGTCTAGTTGCTTTGTAGATTGTGTTACTAGTGGTTGGGGCTCTGCCATATGTGCACATCAGGTACCTTTGTGTGTCCTGGTCCACAGTATTAGTGGCCGTCTAATGGATATGTATTGCGATGTATGTGCGCCCGGTTAAGGAAGTCCGCAGTCCTACACTATGTCTGCAAAGAGGTTTCAAGGCATGGCCTCCTGCTTTTCCTTAGTAGATTTGACGTCTACTGGGATGGAGTAAGTCACCCTAAAAATAAATACTCAGGGTTAGTAATGATCACGTGTTTATTCCCCAAAGGAATAGACACGGTGGCCTGTACTAACTTCTAACTATCAATGAACTGTAACGGAAGTAAGTTACGGTAAACCAGATGAGGGAGACCTGGGGCTAAACTAAACAAGAGCAGAAAATGGCTAGGTAGCTATTATAACACTTGACCCTAACTAATATATGCTGTTGTCCAGAAGGGACTCGGGGGTTCACTACCAAAGTGGCAGTTAGTGTAAGGGAGGGAGACAAAGACTTCTTCGGGGGTCGCTGGAATGTAGCAGTTGTCCTTGAGGAAGGCGGTAGGCAGAGAGCTCCAGTACACGAGGTGGTGGAGTGAACTGCTGAGTATCTACTGGCGTTTTGGAGCTCTGCGCTTGCGTATATAGACGACCGGCTGCAGGTCCTTCGGCTGGTCGGGTATCTTTGGGCTAGAGCCCCCTCCCTTAGCGGCAGAGGTCGCATTCTTTCAGGGGAGGCTGGAAGTGCGGTTTACCTTGTATGTGGGTTGCATCTCTCTTGCGAGCTTAGAGGCAGCACTGGGCTGTGTGGCTGGCTTCTGTCACACACAAGAGTGATTAACGAACACGTGACGTCTGACAATGGTGTAGACGGCCTTGGCTGCTGTGTCTTTGGGTGCCCCTTGCCTAGAGGTGTGCTGGTTGGCTCTGGAAGCAAGTCGTCCTGAGTTTAAACCCTGCTCGGGGTGACGTGACATCACGTGAAAATGAGGCGGAGTCGTATTTAGTAATTATGTCAGTACGCGTCACGCATCAATTTCCACTCCCTATAAAAATTTACAAATCTGGGCCAGAACATTGTGTCGGAGAACTTACCAAATACTCCCTGCGCACACTCAACAACTATCTTACAGAAAAAATGAGGTGGCAACACAAAACATTAAAACTTGTACACAGAAAAGTTTCTGTAACTGCTGTGACGTGGCTTAGGTTACTCTAAACTACAATTTTAACCAGCGGACTGAAACCAAATTTTGAAAAGTCACTACACGACAACTTGCTTCATGCAAACTTCCACTACGCCATCCTAATACAAAACTACGTTACAAACAAGTTGTCACACACGACAACTCGTGACTAAAGACAAGATTATATGGTGAATAGCAATAAAACTGAAATAACACAGAAATGCATGTTATTACACTGCCAAACACCAAAATTTCCATTAAATCACTAAATGAAATTAAATTTAGCCAAAATATATTATTTCATGTGTGAAACCACGACCTAAAATTTGTACCAAAATATGTAGGAAACAAGTGGTAATAATTAAGGTATTCAGATGATGGGAAGGAAAAAGTTAATTTTAGCTTGTAATTTAGGCTGTGTGAGTGACAGCAGTAAATATCATTTACTGTGTGGACAAGATTAAAATGATAATTTAATGAGAATAGCAAAATTGTAAAGGCAAAAATAAGTGTTTTTTTTTTCTCTCTATAAAACCATATTGAAGACATTCCTGTAAAATTGTAACAAAAATCCATACTGTATAAGAACCTCAACATGAGTTAAAAGTTAAAATGCTTAAAAGTAATTTTTTCACTTGTGGTAATGCCCTGTGTTATCTTAGGTAAAATAAAATACTTTCTCTTGTTAATGCATTTGCATAAACATTATAAAATTGAAATGCAATTATACATATAGGGATAAATTAATGTTAACTGATAATCAATTTTTAATAATAAAATTTGTGTTAAAATAACACTGTAAAATTTGGGCTCTAATAATGCACAATTTTAGCTATAAAGTTTCAGTTTATATGTCTTTCATAATAAAACCGATAACACCGAAATCAGGTATTTTTAAAAACGAAATTCCACTTAAAATAAAACCTTTTCACTACTCGTCACTCACCAGTATTTGACAATGTTCCACCAGATACTGCAGTAAGGAGAGGAAGCACTGCAGTGCCTAGACAGCAGACTAACCACTCTATTTAAACTCTAATCTGAGCAGGCAAACTAACTATGCGCATATGTGTGGAAAAAGGGGGTGTGGGATCCAAAGAGCTTAAGCGAGAAGGGAAGAAAGGAAACAGGTGAGGGAAGTAGAGCATGCGCACAAGTGCAGCGAAGATAGGTGTCGCAGATGGCGCCACTATAAACGTCTTGCAAGCACCAGCGGCACAACATGTTTCCCGAGATATGTTTAAGGGAAGATAATTGTAATGGTTTTCTTTTGATGTTTGTTTTCATTGTGTAATTGAAATATGAACTGCAACATGTAAATGGGTAGGTAATACGAATTGGTTTTTTTTAGTGTGTGTGCAGAATACCAAAACTGATTCTGGAGAGGTGGATGATGCAGAAGTGAGAGCCAGAAAGTATGGAGAGGTTGTCGTCAACACCATCAGTAGTGTGGCATCAGTCCTGGAATACCCAAAAGGTAAACTCTGTTATGATTTACAATACTGGGAGGGTGGAGGGAAGAGATTTGGGCAGCTCTTAACACAGAGGTCTTGAGAGCCGATAAAGGTAAAGTGAGGTGAATATTGAGCAGCATCCAAATGCAAGGATGTGGGAAATGGGAGATCCCCGAGAAAACCCACCAACCAGCATCATCATCCGGTACAATTCCCACGTGTAAAAATCCGGGAGTGACCTCACCCTGAATCAAACCCAGTTTGCCTAGGTGGGAGGCGAGTAGTCTCGCTATTACACCACCACGGCCCCAATACAATACTGGGCATTATATATCTTTTGTTGTTTGTTGGGCATAAACATGCCTTGCCTATTTACATCCAACAATAAAAAATTTTGTAATGCTGTTTGCTTTACAATTTCTTTTTGTAATGAGGAAATATAATGTCATATTTATGGTAAGGGGCCCAAGGGCTCTTTAAAGAATTCACTCCTGGAAAAAAGGCTGTAAATACTGCCTAGATATAATATTTTTACAGTGTTAGTTGTGATGTTATAAAATGAAGGTCAACACAGTCCTGGGACCCAATTCTCGATCTTGTAACTAAATTCCAATTGCAAGTTTGCTTCAAATCTCGCAATGGTCATTCTGTGATTCTCGAGTCACAGCAGTTTCTATTCAGAATTATTTCACTGGCTATTAAAAAAAAAAAGTGGTCGTATAGCTCTACATTAATTTTAAGAGTAATCACAGTTCTTTTTTAATTTCACTATTTAAGTTTCTGATTTTATATTTTTTTGTTTTAATGATGATGATGATGATGTGCTGCAATGCAATACAGCATACAAAACAAGCAAAAAGTATCATGATTTCATTACATTGTATACAGAGGATTGCTTACAGTGTAGATTTTCACTGTAGTGGAATGTGATTATTCAAATCTTATAATTGTATTCTTGAATATGAACATTTTACAGCATTCAGACAAAAACTTTCTTATAACTATTTTAGATATATAACCTTATTGTTCTGGTGCGTGCTGTTCGCCTTTTGTGGGGTTGGATAAATCACAATTTCCAAGCAATTATTATTGGTTAAACATGTGAAACAGTTTTTACTGAAGCCCACACATGTAGAAGTTGTATAATTAAGCATGTAGCACAGGAAGCACGTGTCTGAAAATAATAACTAAAGGAAACATGGAAGATAATGTTGTGGGTGCTTTCTTTTAACAGTCCGAAATGTAAACTTTAAAATGCCTGGCAGGTATCGCAAAAAAATGTTTTGCATATTATTGGTGATGTTCATTATTACTTGTTCATGGACACTGCTCACGTTAGGCACGGCAGTTGAGTTATGTGAGCCTGATACTTTGTTTTACGTAACATGGATTACATTTAAATTGACATAAAAGTTGTTGTAACCAAATTAGTTTTGTGCGCTGGTGGAGTGTGCGTGCATGTGTGTGCGCACGTGTGTGGGTCGAATGGTGCGTGCTCATGAATTTTGCCTTCTCCTGTTGGGTGATAAACTGCATCATATTTGCTGTGCTCTCCAGCTTTACGGTCATGTGCCTCAGCTCAAGATGTTACCAGATTTTGGTTGGTTATTACTTGTTACTACTTGACAGTATATAAGTGAGAATAAAATTCATAGCTTGGCAATCTGCATGAATAGGTGTGATTCCTTACATTTTCGTGGCAAAGCAGTAAAGCACTACATGCTTGTGTCTTCCTCATCCTCCCGACCTTTTTACGCGAACTGTCAGCCTAGGAAAACTGCAAGTCCTTAGCACATTTATGTATGACATATTCTGAAAATGTTCATTGTTAATTGCATAATAGGTATTTCTCATTTTATTTTAATTCAAATTGTTGTAATTTTATTTGTAATAATAAAAAGCTGTGTGAAATTTTACAATTACCTTAACTGTTTCCTCAGTTTCATACTAATTCCCTTTATTATGCTTCCCATTCTTTGTAAGTTATAAATTATATAGAAGAAACTACTGTACTTCACCTCCGAGATTAAACTAAATTCTATAACCACCATGTTACAGCTTTACTGAAAGTACGATTAAGAAAGAAATGGTCATAACCGACCCACCCTGAAGCTAGAGTATGAAACGTTTTGTAGAGATTGTGGGTTAAAACCAGCCATTGGGAATTGCAGCGTATGAATTCCTGTGTTTATCTCTCTCTCATGTGTTGTAGTGAAATCTAGCAGCGGATAGAAGAACTTGCTGCACTGAGTTCCTCTGCAGATTTTTCCTCAAAGACATTGATTCTCTTGCTACGACTCATCACATTTTCGTACAAATGTACCAATAGCTCCTAAACCGCTTATTGTTTTGCTTTGAAAAAATTCAGACATACAAAGACTTGATTTACCTGCATGCATTTTCACATTTAACTTTGAATTACATAGAAAATAAATGTTGAATACAATTTTTTGCATCAGATTTTTGAATTGCCATATGACTAACGTTGGAACACAAGAGTTTCACAGTTTCTGTACCAACAACTTGCATAAAACACGTACTCATGCAACAAAGTTAATACACAGTTAAATATATACACATATGATACTCCTGTGTAAAGCTGTTCATAGCTTTCTAGATTACCCATAATTTATATTTTACTGTGAGTAAATATACATGGAATCAAAAATACTGTTAAAAATATCCTCACCACAAATAAAAAATGATAGGACAACATTAAACAGAATTATAATCTCCATTAATTAATTTAACTTCATATTATTTAGTCTGGGGGTGGGTAATAGTTTCATTTAAGATTAAGAAAATGTTGTGTCAAAATAACATTTTGAAGACTATTTCTAAATTTTATAAGTCAATTTCTATGCTTAAAACTATTACAAACATTCTCTCAGCAAGGTTTAGATTATTTTATAACAAAATGTAGTTGATTTGCAGTCTTAAATGGTAACTTGTGGTCACAAGTAATACACATTTTTAGTTCAAAATTTTCCCCCTATTTTGACATTTGAATTTTATGGTTTTCAAACATGTCAAATGCTTATTTTCAAAATGGCGGTCATTAAAAAATTTAGTACACTATCTCATATCTTTGGAACCATTTAACAGATTTAAACCAAATTGGTAAGCTGACAGTGCATCATTTAAACATTGAAATTACAGGTAGTTATATTTTATTGGTTTGCCCTTTTGGAAGATGTCACTATAAAAAAATTAATGATTTTGCATGATATATCATATACGACTCAGCCGATTCCCACCAAATTTGGCATGTAAGTAGTATGTTGACATAATTTCTCAAGAACAAATCAACCAATTGTTACCAAATTTAACTAACACGTAGTACTATAAGTTGCCATGTAAATTTGTATGTTTTAAATACATCAGACACTTATTTTTAAAGTGGCAGTTTTATAAAACCATTGTAATTTAGAATTTTAGATAAAAAGAAATCACGTAACCAATTTCAACTTAACTTTGTATGCTGACGGTGTCTATTACACAATCATATGTGTCTACACAGCCCCTATTTTGTCCGCCATTTTGTAAATTAATGCCACATGAAAAAATTAAAGTTTTTATGACATATCTCAGGAAACAATGTATTGATTCCAATCAAAATTTACAGCCAAAGTAGTAATACAGTAGTCTGTGAAGTAATATGTTTTAGCGGGTCATCTACTTATGTTCAAAATGGCACCCATAAAAACATTTTAGCTTAGTACACATGTAAAAAACCATATAACAAATTTCAACTTAATTTGGTATGCCCATAGTATATATTACAACCATCAAATGTGTCTATACCAAGGTTTTTTTTTTTCCATCATTTTGTATGATGGCACCACATAAAAAGACTTATCTTGTGGAAACAATTAACTAATCCCCACCACATTTAAACAACAAGTTATACTTTTGCAGTCCAGCTAAATGTGTTTGACTTAAGGGTGTTGTCACATATTTTCGAAATAACAGCAGTGTAAATATTTTAGGCTACCTATAGTGATCGTTCGGGTCTCAAACTAGAGTCGAGTTGAACTAACAAAGATCGACTTGTCATTTGAGTAGAGCTTTTTCCCAGCAGGCATCGAGTAACTGAATGTGTAAGTTGAGTCACATTGTTTTAGGTTATAAACAAATACATATTTGCACCTAACGATCACTTTTTGTCTCTCACAAATTAATAATTTAGATTGATAAACCGCCAAAGCTGCATTGTATTGATAGCATTTCTGCTACATGCATTGACACTCGGTTGTTGTTTGTGATGTTCGGCGGTGATAAAAGCTGACGATTCATGACACGCCACTTCCTCTTGCTGTCTGAGTGGCAGTGGTGCCAGGCTGCCGACAGATAACGTCAAGGTCGACGGGTATAGTCTCCGTATGACATAAATACATACAACCATACAATGTATTTAAACATGAGATCCTCTTTATTTCATTGCACATCACACCTTCAGCAGAAATATGCCATTATTTTTCTCATAGTTACAATTTTAAAAAGTGTGTATATAAAAAAAAGAGCTACTAACAAACAAAAACTTTTAATGTGAACTGCTTGTCCGCTCACCCGGCAGCATGCTGACAGACCAGCCTGAAAGCTACCCTCCCACTCCACTGCTTTAACGGTTATTCTATTTTGATTTTTCTATACCAATTCTTTTCTACCTACCGTAGTCATTCTTCGTTGGCAGGAGGGAACAGGCAGGGCTGTCTAGTCACTTACTCTAGCAAAGGATTATTCTTATTGGTAGAAACTAGTTCCAAACTTTTTTCCTGGTAAACCATGACTATAAGAGGGAGAGGAAGGTATAGTTAATTCATGGTTACTTCCAACTTTTCTGAACTCCTGCTGAAGCTCTACTTCCAGGATATTCCTTTGCCTCATGCAAACAAAGCTTAACTGAGTCTAGGTAATTAGGCTACACCGTAGGGACAACACACACTGCATTTGTGTGCACTCAATGTAATAATATTTTGCATAAGAACTATTTCTTAGTAGGCATTACCAACACCCCTATTTTTAACCTTTTTTTATTCATATTAATTATAAATTAAATATTATAACTTATGGATAATATAAAAGTTAAAATTTAGTTTAACCAATAATAAGGTTTTTTTTTTTAACATTAACACAAGTATAACATGCTTGTGATGGATGGCAAAGTTAAGAAATAACCAACAATGTCATACATGGGGTGATTTTTCAAATGTTTGATTTAAAAGTGTGAATAAACTGCAAATAGACTATATAAAGGGCACGCATTAAACCAGTGTGCATAGGTACACATTTACATTTATGGTGCAACCCCTATTTTAACTCATTTTTTACTGAACTCGATTTGACTCTACTTGAGTTTCGTATAGCTTGACTTGACTCCAAGCTGTAAAAATCGAACTTGCTTATCACTATTAGATTGGTATGCCATATGTGCCAAATAATATAACTTTATATGCTGGCAGTATCTATTACAAATATTGACTGTGCTAGTACATAGCATTTTTTTCTGCCATTTGTGAAGATAGATGCATGAGGAAATGGGGTTTATATGCTGTATCTCAGGGACCAATCAACCAATCCCCAACAAATTTTCACATGAGTAGTGCTACCGTAGGTCATGAAAACTTGCATTATTAAAGTAACTTACATATTTAATTTTCAAAATTTAAATATTTCAGCTTAGTAAAATCTGCCTACCAAAAAAATTAGAATCATTACAACCAATGTTGATGCTCTTAATCCTACCTCCGTAATGCAGTTGGTTGCTTGCCAGCATATGGTAAGAGGGAGTCTCGGTTCGAGTCTCTGGTAAGGCACGTGTGTATTTGAAATTGCCTCCTATTGCTTATGTTTCTGGTTCCATCTCTAATGATATCTCTTTCAACAAGATGTGAAAGCCTATCTACAATCTATGCTTTCAAGAAGTTCATAAAAACAATTTGCTTTTGAGTAAAGGAAAGGAGGCTCATTAGTATATTGGTAATTTATTGTTTAATCATCAGTTTGCTCCTAATCTATGTTACTGAATGACCAACATTTAAGAACCAATTGCCTAAACGGAAATCCACCTAAAGTATAGCTTGTAACTTCTTAATGCAAACTAGTGCTCCTCTATTGCTCACACTTGACAGCAACAGCTCTTGGAAGAAATGTATCATCACAAGCGCGTCACGTACCCCCGAGGGAATCGAACCCCGACTGGCCGCCTCCAAGGCTAGCACACACATAATGATAGGAAGTCACGTCATCGCCCCTGCCACTTGTAAACCCTCTGAGAAACAGCCGTGGATATGTAAGAGTTTGCCCCTAAGTGAGCGGCAGATACCGCCCACAACCACACCCAAATCTCCCTGCCGTCACCCTGCCAAGAGATGGCAGCAGTGGTGCTGCCTGGCCCGAACCAGAAAGGGTGGTGGCCAAAGATCACCGAAGCGACCGAGGCACACAAGAACCCTTCAGTTAAGGGATATATAACGCAGTGCGCCCCGCAGAAACGCCAGTTGTACATGTAGCTCGCCTCAGCACAAGTCGTGCTCAGGTTCTCTATCGCACAGCCACAGTCCTCCTTAGGACTCTTCAAGACCTACCACTATTCTACCAGTTCTTCAGCCAACACTGCTGACAAGGGTCACCACACCCAACACGTACACCACATATGATGCCCCGTGTCCCTTCAGTACTACAAGCCACAATTAGGGCTCAGTTGTTATCACAACCACTAAATTGTCAGCTCTCGTCCACTCTTCAAGCCAGGCTCCTCAAGCCAACAAGCACCTCCTTCACCTGTCTTGTTCTTTTACAAAGTCCGTTGAACACCTAGTGTGTGTAGAGGTAGGAGGTAGTATGGGTCACCGTATTTCTATTCTCAGGGGGAATAAAACATGTAGTCTAGGTAACTTCTGTCTTTCCTTGCTCTGTAGTGAACGTGTGCCTTTTCCCCAACCTGGTAAGAGTCACCCTCGAAGGAAGTGGCTGGGGACCGTGAATTGGCAACAGTTTCCGACATATAGTAGGACTGTGGGCAGCCCCTAACCAGGACTGCACGTATGTCACCCACAGAACAAGTTCAACGGCCAACCTATACTGTGGACCCGGTATATAAAGGTACCTGGTGTGCAAGTACGGCAGGTCCTCAACCACTAAAAAGAGACATGTCGAAGCATCTGAGCCAACTAAGTCCGCTAACCCATTCCCTCCAGAGCATATAAACTCGCTGGAGGGGGTGCCAGGCCCGACGAGGCTTGACCCAGATACTTCTGGAGTACACTTTAGCTAAGAATTTTTTGCCTACCGCACTCTACAGGCTGAACATTAGCACCTTTCCTGTCTATGACGTTCTCTCACCGACGAGGGAGTAGGAGGAACGTCCGGAGGACAGGTTTTAGGCCCGAAGGCCAGCACACCCTCCATCCTCCCGCACTGTAACTGTACCCTGATGGGTAAGACAGTGCACGGCACTTTCCTCTTGGTCTCTTCGGGCCATTCACTTTTCTTTCTTGCCGTTAACACAGTATTCTACTGGTTTTCTCGTTAAAACCTGTCCTCCTCGCCAATCTAGGATACTCCGACTTTTACTCATTAAAGCCTTTACCTGAGTACCCTATCATGGGTCATAAGAATTTCGCCGATTCCAATTGTCGAAATCTTCGAGCCTTCTACCAATTTTGGTGGCGAAATCTGTCCATATCCAATGATATTGTTCGTTTTCCATTATTCTTCTTGCTTCTAAGTGAATGCCCATTTCTTCACATTTCACTCTTAAAGTTTCTCTTAGATCTTCTGTTTTTAAACAGTCCATTAACACGTGCTGTGCGGTGTCATCAACACCGCAGACCTCGCAGAGGGGAGACCCCACAAGCCTCATACTATGCAACTTGGCTTTAAAATTACCATGCCCAGTCATTAGTTGCATACTATAAAAGTTAGTACTTATCCATTTTATGTTTAGCCTCGATCGTATGTCCGGGAGGAGCTCATACGTCTGCCTCCCTTTGTTAGAGTTGGACCATCTTACTTGCCATTCAGAGACTACATTTTCATATAACTCTTCTTTTTCATCTCTTGAGATTCCGCCAGCTCGAGATCTCTCCACCACGAGGCCCCTGTATCTGACCAGTAGATCTGCAGGCAGCACACCAGCAATAACTGGGAGAGACTCGTTGGGTACAGTCTTGTATGCCCTTGTGACAGTCAGCAGTGCAGCCCTCTGTGCACTAATGAGCTTCCTCTTGTGCCACGAAAGGTCGGCACGGTGGTGCCACATTACAGAACCGTACGAAATGATAGATTCGAACACCGCCCTATATATGGCACGCAATGTGCCATAGTTGAAACCCCAACTGGTGTTGCCGATCCTTCTTAGCTTGTGAAACACCACCACCGCCTTCCGTGATACATACTCTACATGTCTCAAAAAGCTCATCTTATCATCCATGATGACTCCCAGATATTTAAACTCATGTACATAACTGATTGGGCGTCCCCCGAAACGCACAGTCGGGGATCTTTGTAATTTCCCTTTAACCAACATGGTTTTTGTCTTTTCTATTGAAAATTCCAATTTAACTTCTTTAGCCCATTCCCAGGCTTTTTCCATTATGTTGGACGCTTTTCCTTCTAGTTCTCTTCTTGAGTTGCCTGACACAAGGACTAGTCCATCGTCCGCATAGCCAAATACTGTGCAATCCGGGGGAAGTTCCAATTCAAGAAAGCCATCAAAAAGGACGTTCCATAGGATCGGTCCAAGGACCGAGCCCTGGGGACATCCCTTAGTTAGCCTTTTTCTCACTTGCATGCTCTTATTAGAGTAGATGCTCCATCTATTTGTGAAGAAGTCCTGGATGACCTTGTAAATGTTTGCTGGACATTTTTTCAATTTTAATCTGTGCATCACCTCCGGCCACCAGGCATTGTCGAAAGCTCCAGAGATATCTAGAAATATTGCCATTATATATTTCTGTGGAGACTCTCTAATTCTCTTCATCACATCAGCAAGCGCGAAGTCCGTTCCAGTACCTCTCCTGAATCCATATTGGAATTCATTCAGAGTGCCTTCGGCCTCTAATGCCATAGTGAGTCTTCTGTTAATTAATTTCTCATACACTTTGCCTAGCGCCGGAAGTAATGTCAGAGGCCTGTAGGATTTGGGGTCATCCAGGTCCTTCTTATTCTCTTTCCGGAGAATTCTTAGTAAGCCCATTTTCCAGAGGGAGGGAAACACTCCAGTTTGAAGACAGTCGTTTACTATGTCCAGCAAGACGTTCTTAATTCTTGAGAAACACCTTTTCAGAATTTCTGTTGAAATCCTATCAATCCCAGGTGCCTTGCCATTCTTCATTTTGTACATCATGGTCGTGAGTTCCTCAGGACTGAAGTCAGGTGCATCCTGTTCTTCTGGTGAAATATCCATTGACTGTGTCTTAATGGAGTGCACCTCCCCCTCATCATCCAGGGAGTCATCTGGAAGGAGCGCGTGGAGCAAAGCTTTCATGGACTCTTTCTGATCCAAAATCAGTTTACTATCAATTTTCATACATGGAGGTGGCACCGTTCTCTTCAACTTGTTCGCCGCAAGTTTATAGACAAGTCCAAATGGGTCTTCATTTCCAGTCTTCGTAACGAAGTCTTCCCATGACTTAGTCTTTTTCCTCCTTACCCTGCGGAAGTAAGCCTGCTTCTTGCCTTTGTATTCAATTGAGAATTGCTTCCTTTCATCACCTCTTAGTTTGTGTAGATGTCTTCTATCCCTCCTTAGAGCTTTTCTATCTTGTTCAAGCTCTTCGTCCCACCAGGACATATTCGGAAGACCCTTGACTGTTTTTCGCAAATTCTCATTNTTCTATCTTGTTCAAGCTCTTCGTCCCACCAGGACATATTCGGAAGACCCTTGACTGTTTTTCGCAAATTCTCATTGCATGTTTCCTGGATGATCCTTGTCAATTGCTCAACTCGGTCATCCAGAGTACCCATTACATTGTAAGAGCGCAGCTTACCCCTCAGGGCGCGGTCGAAGGCCGACCAGTCCGCCATGTTGTGTANGTACCCATTACATTGTAAGAGCGCAGCTTACCCCTCAGGGCGCGGTCGAAGGCCGACCAGTCCGCCATGTTGTGTATGTATCGGACTTCTTTTTCTTCTTCCAACAATTCAGGTTCGTGGTAACCACCTCCATGTATCTCAAATGTAATCAACCTGTGATCACTTGAGCTGTCATCCAAAACAATCCAGTTGCTAATATTGTTGAACATTTTCCTGTTTACCACAGTGATGTCTAGATATGACTCAGTATCATGGGCCTGCGAGACAAACGTGGGAAGATTCCCTTCCTGGTTTGCCACATCCAGATCGTTCGTGAGGATAAATTGACTGATTATTTCTCCCGCCTCATCAGTGATGGGAGAATGCNTTTCTCCCGCCTCATCAGTGACGGGAGAATGCCATAATTCTGACTTACCATTGACATCAGCGCCCATAATTAATGACTTCTCACGTAGGGTGTTTACTATGACTTCCCATCTGTCTATGTGTGTCTGTGTGTCGTCCCCGAACTGAAAGTACGAGGAAACCAGCCAGCATTCTGTAGTTCCTTTGATGACTTGAACACATGTGTGGTTCGCATTAGACACACTTGTCATCATGGTTATATTGATGTCTCTGCTGGCTCCCAGCACCCCAGCCCGGGGGGACTCACCACAAGTATACAATTCACCCCGCAGGCCCACAACCTTATCAAAGGGCACATAGGGCTCCTGAAACAATACAATGTCCAGCTTATGCTCCACTACGATCCTGTTCAATTCAGCCGCCACTGCTGCTGACCTTTGCATATTCAACTGCCCAACTTTGATAGTGTTACACACCATAGTTGATTCTGGCGAGTTCTGCAGACAGAGCCCCCTGGTACTCAGGACAGTCTCTTGAGTCTACACGATGATCATAAGTTTGTCCTTTTTTCTTACAATTAGCACATGTTTCTTTGTGCGTGTTATCGGCCTTCTTTGGACAATTTGCATATTCATGTCCTTTTTCGCTACATGTGGAGCAAGTAGATTCTACTTCTCTACATTTGCCTGCGATATGGCCCCATCGCTGGCACTTGTAGCAGCGCGAGAGCGAGATATAATCTCGCACCCGGCAGCTCTCGTAGCCCACATAGTAGACTATGTCCTTGTCTATAAGTGCGTTTCTTATCTTGGGATCGCACTGGAGTACCACGTTGACTCTATCCGCATCCCTGCGACCAGTCCTATGGCTAATGGTTACCATTTTCTTGAAGGATTCCAATGTATGTCCTCCACATTCTCCATCTCTATAATTCTGCCTGAAAATAGTTTCAGGCAGTTCTGTGGTATCATCACCACGTGGCACATCATAAATTACCACTTTGGGGTCACGTCTTCTAGGTGCCTCCAATTTTAGTCCCAAAGACTGTATCTTGTTTGCATTGTTAATGCTCTGAAGAGTTTTCTCGNTCTTCTAGGTGCCTCCAATTTTAGTCCCAAAGACTGTATCTTGTTTGCATTGTTAATGCTCTGAAGAGTTTTCTCATCTCCAGCTTCAACCAGAACTCCACCTCCTCTGATGCCCCGAATATTTCTTATTTGGAGGCCTTCTTCCTTTGGATCGAATCCCTTTTTCAGCATTTCTCTAGTTTCTGTGCTGGTTTTGCCTTCCGTTTTAGGATAGATCAGTACTATCTTTTTTGCCGGTTTAGGCTTGTATTCCGTTCCTGCTGCCTGCGCATAACTCTTGATGGCTGGCACCGCAGGTTTGAGAGGCTCAGAGGTCTCAATCCTTGTTCCGCTTCTTTCCACTTCTTCCAGCCTGCCGAGCAACTGACTGCTCTGAATGAGCACACCGTCTATGTTACTTTGTATTTGGCATAACTTGGGAATTAGCCAGTTGGCTTGAGTGGAGTTCACCTTAGAGCCTTTGCTGGTGATCCATTTCTGCATCAACTCCATTAGCTCCCTAGTATCATTGTGCATCTTCATGATGCTTTCACGCTCTTTGTCCAATGAGTTTCCTGATACATAAGAGTCTCTCCCAGTTTCATCTTCAAATCTAAGATTTCTCTTAGCCTTACGTGCACTGGAACCTTCTGCCTCTTCTGGTTTCATGGAAGACCTGGGTGCTGTTGGTGCTTTATCCTCTTCCTGGGCCTCAGGGAAGACTAGTCGAGAAGTCTTGAGGGGCTTTCCTTTTTTACCAACAAGGGTAAATTCCTGTATCCTCCTCGTTGCAGCTCGTAAATCCACCTCCTCTTCAGAAGAGGAGGATGAATCCTCAGACCCGGTATTACCATTTCCTTCACCTTCAACAGCTGGGGCAGTACCTTCTTCTTCCTCTTCCAATACCTGTATCTCACCATCGTAGATTTCCTGAAACCAGGAGTCTACTATGGAGGGCTTTACACCATGTATATTCTTCCAGATTTTACGGTGTATTCTCTTTTTCCCGGGTGACATCGAGAAGGTACCCCAATTGAAATTGGGGTCCCTAAGCCTCTCCAGGGCTGCGAGTGCCACTTCTGCCGGTACGAGTTCTCTCTTGAGGAATCCAGTAAGTCCCTTGCGTTTTTCTTTCAGGGTTGGAGAGCCTTCCATAGCTGTAAGACCCAGAGCCTCCATTACTCCCAGTCCAGATGTTCTAGAGGGGCTGCCAGTAGACATCATGATGCTCCCGCGGCAGCGGGACCCGCACGAAGATGCTCTTCTTCCTTCAACTTTTGTCGTCTCAGTTTAAAGAGTACAAACAATAACACAACACTTCACAATACACAAGTCTCAATGTGTGCTTACACTGTAAGTCCCCACACTACAAGGTACATGACATGAAAAACACGAGTTCACCAAGTCCCTATCCACTAGTCAAGCCTCAGGGGCAGCCTGAGGCCGTAGGCCTCAGACCGGCTTGTAAGTCCCTTTTCTCCCTCTTAGCCGTCCACAGGGAATCCCACTAGGGGAATTATGGCCACGCACAGACAAGTCCGGTGGGCTGATTACCCTGTGACCCGTGGATCCACCCGGCCGACGCAGAGGCGGGGAGACAGTGTGCTACGCTGACCTCTTCAACTTCCTAGTAAACTAATCAGTATCCGAGGACAGCCAGAGCACCTTCTTTCAATTTCACTCAGTTCAATTCCAATTCTTAGAAGGTTTAATCTCGAGCCACACTTTACGGTGCGGTACCCCGTCCGGAGGACAGCTGCTATCCTTGCATCTCGCCACCCCCTAAGTAATCAATCAACTCCAGCCCTCAGCGGCAAGTCCCCACGGGAGAGAGCACAAGCCGCCCGACAGTTAGTGGAGCCTCACTCTACTACCCTCCCCGCCAACCTCTTTGACCTCCAGGTTAGGTTTCCTAGAGCTGCTCACCCTGCCGTCAAACTACTCCGCCAGGGGTACACTTGCCCCTTGGGAGTGGTCCCATTCGACCCGGAGGACACCAGCGAGTCACCAGCACCAGCCGACCCTGTGCCAGCTAGTCAGCCGGCACCTTGCTGAATGTCAGCAGTGAACACAGTCTGATGCAGTTGGAACTGCAAAATCATATCACTTATCTCACACTGCAATTTTTGGCCTGGCAGTAATACATTGTTCAGTGAGGCACCTGTAGAAGTATTTGGCTGAAGCGTCAAATACAACCCGAAGCTTGGTGGGTGTACTATCAGGCTTCAAGACACAGTGGTGTGGAATGTACACAGCTGAGGAACAATCTGTTGCATCCTCAGGTACCTTTTCCATTCGGCCAGTAGTGATATAATCTGCCATAAATCCTTCATACATCTGCTTGAACTGAGGGTTCCAACGAAATCTTTTCTCCAGCCCATGTAGTCAAGTTAGAGCTTGAGGTCTAGAACTTCCTAGCTCTGGCTTTGCTGACAGAATGGAAGGCACACCTTGTACCTGCCATCTGCAGTTTGCTGATCAGTTTGTTCAAATATTGTTTCACATTGTTTCTCATCTGGGGTAAGAGGAGCAGTCATAGGTTAGTTCCTATAACTCCCAAAACCTGTTCACGGTTTTGTCAAGTGATGAACTAGCATGAAGACACGCAACAATTTGTGACGAGGGTTCCACAGTTTTAGAGTCCACCCTTCCCATTACAAGCCAACCAAACAGAGAATTCATGGCGATTGATGATCCTGGACACCTTCTTCAAGGCGAGAGTCCATCAGTATTAGTGGAAACAGTTCGGCTCCAATTAACAGAACTATAGGGCGAGGAGTTCCAAAGTTGGGGTCCGCCAAGTGTAGGTTCACTAAATGTTCCCATTGATTGGCTGGTAAGTTAGTGTTAGGTAACATACCACTAATTTGATTCAAAACTAACATGTCAGCTCCGAATTGGTGAGAGCAGGATCATTAACTGGCTGGATTTGGCATGTGGTGATATCCTTTATGTCTGTCACTGGTGACCCTGAAAGACCATGTATGGGTCTCAAATATTTTCGCCGGGGCAACCCAAGTTTCTGCAAGCAGGTACTAGTAATTAAATTTGCTTGGCTGCCTGAATCCAGAAGCACTCTAACTGTGCTACTATTACCAGTTTTATCTTTTGCACCAAGAGCTGTTGCCAACAAAACAAATTACGTATCTGCCAAGCCTGTGAGGGTAGAAGCAGGAGTCAAGTCACTGCTTCCACTCTCAGTGCTGTCTCTATTTGCACGGCCTGATAGTTCTTCAGTTTGCGTCGATTCCTCTTTTGCATTTGCAACCAATGACTGTGTGACATGTGAACGAGTAAATTTCAATGAACTCTTGTACTTCTGCCCTTTAGCCAAAGATTCAACCATACATTGACAACCTTCAAGAAAAGTAAGGAACTAAGCGAGTGTGGGCAATGTTGTTGGATCAACAGTAGTGAGCTTCCATTCCTTTCTAAGGTTCAGATCCAGCTTCCCTTCAAACAGATGTAACAAAAATGGGTCCCAAGTTTCAACCTACACATTAAAAACCTTTAATGCAGCTGTGTGTTCATGAATTGTGGCTAACAACTGCAGCAGTCTTGAAGATTACTTGAGGTTATGTGAGGTGCATTAACGAGTGCATCAATATGATGAGAGTCAATAAGACACCTATTGTTGTACCGTTTCCCAAGTAAGGTCCAAGCTACCTCATAGACTCATAGTTATCTGGGGTGAGTGGAATAGACTGTATTAATGACCATAGCGAAGTTCTGCCATTGCCCAATATCACCACTGAATGTTGGCAGTTTTATCATAGGAAGCGCTACCCTCGATGTAGAACCCAAAGATGGGTGTTCTTACTCAACAGATGACTGAGACAAGGGCTCTGCAATGGCGATTGTGTTGTAATACAAATCGTCGAAATCATCCAGTTGTGTACTATCAAGGTCGTCGGTTTCTATTACAACTGCTAAAATGGTTCAGTGATCTTCATCAAAACTTTTGCTTATGTTTTCCAGATCCCTGTACGTGGCCTGTGAAGGGTCTGTTAGTGCCTTTTCGCCTAAGGTCGAAGCTCTTTACATACGGTTTTCAGCACAGTCAAACTGTAGACGAGCCGCAACTATTTTGGAAGCCATTTTCATAACTTTGTGTTGCAGTTAACCTCAAAATGCACATGAACGACAATGCCTAGAGTCAGTTAACCTCGTCACGACCGAAGATCAACAAAAAACATAAACCAACACTTGTTATATGTTCACGTTTTGAAGTAAATAATTATTGGCACAGACTGTAGTTCACATTATTCACGAACTGCGGCATCCACTTGGTAAACAAACATATTTTGATTTCCACACATTTGCTGTTCTAGCCACTCACTTTCTTAAACACAAAGAAATGTTTTTTGAATCTCACACATTCAAAGAACTGCAGGTAGTGTGGGTTTTTATAACACAAATTACGTAGTTCATACCGCAACACACCACACGTCTGCACAAAATCACTTCGCGAACCAAAAACTGAACACGGAACGAAACAACTGTAATTTCTGCGGTCACTTTTACAATCCGGTGCTCGGAGGACCAAATGTTAAGTTGGTTGGGAAAATTACCCAGCAATATTCAATAAAGTTTGTAGTGTCTGCGCGCCTGTCAATAGTTTGCACGCCATCTTTAAACGATAGTTGCAAAAACCATAGCGCCATAGTCGATAATGTCCAGGTTACAGCACTGGACCTGGGAAATACAAAAACTTTGAACTAAAACTTGGTACATGTCTATAAACACAACACACGTGATGCTAAAATGTTTTCTTAATGTACAGGTGTTTTAAGCTGAAGCAGAATTGTTTCATATCGCTGATTTAATTATTTTATTATACTTATTTCAGTTGTGCACTCTCAAAACATTATGGTATAATTTTGCTGTACCCAGAAATTAGGATATAGTGTAAATAAAATAGCTTAGAATTTTTTTGTCAATGAAAAAAATGAGATGTAGCCATTTTGTATTTTTCATGGCAACAACCAAATAAAAGAAATAGTTTTGCATATGCAGTGTAAATTGTAGTTTACAAATTCTTTTGAGTGCCTTTTACTTACAAAAATAATGTGAATAGAGTTTTTAAATGACTAAGTTTTAGTACCATGCTAGTGAACTAGTCTACATAACTAATCAGATTCTCATTCCTGGTAATAGTTTTACACACAATCCATTGAAAATAATTACGTTGATTGTTAACGTATGTTTACAGTGACATATGCCATGACTTCTCTTCTCAGACAAATGTGTTCTCTTGACTGCACTGCCTAAAAGTGGGAAAGGAAGTGAAGTGATGCAAAGAATTTTTTTATAGTTACTCAACTGAATAACAAAACTTTGTACAGCATATAACAAAAGTGTAGTTTTAACACACACAGCTGATAATTGTGACTCTGTAACAAAACACCAAGTTAACAAACATTTAATGACTTTCAGCATATTTTTGTTAGTGAATACCTTTTAAAAGTAGAGTTCATAAAATTTCAGTAGTATTTGTTATTTTTGCAGGAATAATTTATAGTAGTAAACGGCCGAGTGTTAGTTGTACTTGGGCAAAGAGATAACATTACCTCCATACTTGCTTTTCATAATGTTGACATTGGCAATACTGTATCAATAAAAAATTATGTATTTTACGTAACAGCACTGGCCTAAATATTATTTTTTGGGGTGGGATCTGATAATACAGTAGTAATATTATAAATTTTAATTCGGTCCATGTAGAATGTCTAGCAAGTGTGAGAGGGGTACAATTTTTTTACAGAACTAATAAAGGACACAGCCCGACCTTCATACTGGGTCCCCGACCACAAGGTGACCGACTGTTCGTGCTGCAATACCCAGTTTGGAGCCAAAGTGACGCTGCACCACTGTCGGGACTGCGGCCACTGTGTTTGCCAGAACTGCTCTTCTGGCCGAAGACCAGTGCCACAACGAGGCTGGGACAGCCCTGTGCGTGTCTGTGACCAGTGTCTCAAACAAGACTGACTGCATTCGCGAGAGTGTCTTAACTGGTTGGCTTGACTGACAACTACATTTTCGTGCTGATGTCCCTACAGGCACTTTGTCGTCTCATACCTACCTAGCCGTATGACTTCCACTTCAGACCTCACAGAAACTTATTTTTACATTCATCATGTTCATTATCGCAACAGTAAATATTGAAGGGAAAGGGGATTATAAAACACTATCTGATAACCTATTCTTGTAGTTGGTTCTCAGAATTTGAGCATGTGTATTGTTACAGATGGCAAGAATGAAATTACGTACTATATTTCAAGAGGTAGACAATTGATTGTCCTTGTATAAATTGTTATACGACAAACATTTGAATGTGGTCTGTTTTTGTGTATTGTAGAAGATGGTCATATGTGTACAGTGTACAAAGTCTGTTAATAGTCTGTAAAGTAAGGTGCTTCTGTGAGTCATCATACCATTTTCAAAGACACAAATTGCAGCACTAAAGCTTGTGATTGGCATTTCAAATAATGCTAAATTAAATTATGTGTTTGTTACTGACCAAGGCTTCAGAAACTTATTGGTAACATAATCATAAGCTTTCAAAGTATGCTGGTTGTCTTGATGCTTACCCCACACCCTATCATTTTTCATCACACATGGGGACGGAGTAGAGGATTTTTATCGCCAGGCAACACAGCCCTGGAGAAGGCTACCTGGCGGTTTAGTTACTTGTGGGTCCTTATGCTGAGACGGGGTTCGTCAAGGGTGGTTTTCAGTCTGCTCTTATGTGGTTGATCTGCCTGATGAGTGTAGGCAAGGCCCATGGCAGGGTAAGTTGAGTCACCAATTTGGAAGGCATGTGACTGGCATGATTGTCCATGTAGCAGCTCTACTAGTGGTTCATGTAGCAGGCCTGGTGGAAATGGTGAAAGGCACTGGCATTTGCCTTGTGACTGGTTTTGGGGTCCGAGCTTCTTGTGAGGTGAAAGTGGCCTTGCCCTCTGGAGGTGACCTCAGGAGGGGTATTCCGAGATGTTATGTATTGGTACATGATATGTGGTGTCCCACAAACTATATTTTTGTATATCTGTGGTTTCCTACTGAACAAGAATGTAAGAGGTAGCTGGCTTGATGTGTTATCGTATTGGCTACACCCTGCTCTCCACCCAAATCTGCTTACAGGGGCACATATATGCTTCCAGAATGACAGGTGTCAAACTTACAAGTTGTTTAGCGGTGCGAGAGTTGTTGCTTATCTTTCTCTTCATATATGAAAAAGTACGGGACAAGGGGCAGAGTCAAGAAAAAAGAGATTCATACTGCAGTAAAACACAGTTTGCAATGTGTTCATAGGTGAGAAATATTCCTTCTTTTTTTCTCCACCATAGGTATCTGAGGAGTATTTGTGCAGGGTAGATAGCATCTGATGCAACCCTGGAGTGACATGTATGAATAAAATGTTGGGTCTGTCGTGGAATTAAAAGCATCACGGGACTGAAAACTTCAGCTGCCTTGTAAGGGTTGCAACAACACTCACCGCTCTATAAGTTACGTTTCCTCCTCCATTTTGCAGCATGTGTCCGTCAGCACCACGTGAGAAGGTATTGGAGTACATATTCTGATGTGTTTCAAGATATATTTTTATTGGGTAAAAGGGAAGCTGTTTAGTTAGTGACAGCTTAACCAGGTTTTATTGTATCTGAATGTGGTGGTCTGCCTTAAGGATGGCTATGTTTAGTGCCAAACTGTAACAATCTGCTGTATTACGAGAACAGGCTGCCTCTACATTGTTGATCTTTAAGGGATCAGTGGTCTTATGGGTGGTGTACAGAGATGTCTGTTGGGTCTGCATTCTTCAGTGGACTGAATTTTGTGGTTATTGCTGTTATGAAGGGAAAAGTAATTGCCAACTTTGTCATTTAAAAACATGGTTGCAGGTATTATGTGGTGTCTGCAATTATGTGTGGAAACACAGTTTAATTTCATAGTGATAAGAATCTTGCTGTATTAGGACAGGACGAAACTAAAAAATATCCTCTAGCATCACACGTTTTTTTTGCCAGTGACATTTTTACTGCTGTCAGTTCTGTTGAATAGGCATTTCATCTGAAGTATGAACTTAATTTGTTGTTAGATGTAGGATTGCGTATTTCCATTTTGTAAATGGTCTTCCTACAATCCCATGATATTCTTGCAAAGCATCACATGGTCCTTAGGAAGTTTCCTCATGATATGTTGGTTTTGCATTAGCATGAGGATTCATGTACCAGGTCAATGTACCTTAATTTTCGTTCATTCTATTTTACAAAATAAGGTATTTCGTCAACCGTTGCAAAGTATTTTGTAAACTCGACCAACTTTTCGGAGGATCCATGTTTGATTCCTAGTCTGGCCATCCTGGTTTTCTGAAATCATTGTGGGAGTTGGTGCCTTGTTACAGGTTGTGGCTGATTCACAGTTCCTAATCGTAATAACTGGTTCTAACTCAAATGGTATTACTGTCATGAGATGTTGAGCCATAAAAATTAAGTTTTGACTTGTAAGGTTAAGTTTAGGGCCCTAGTCATCAAAATCTTGCTCCAGATTGTATGGATGCTAGGATTAACGCTACATATTGGCGTAGTCTTCTTTTAAAACTGTCAGATTGTCTAATGTGTGTGGTATTCAATTCTGTGAATTCTGAGGTGCCTCAGGAAAGGTATTTACTGTTGTTTGTTAACTTGACAATTCAGGTTTATCTCAATTTGTCTGGTAGTCACCAAATCAAAGATTTCGCCATTTAAAACAGGGTTCATTCCCAGGTATGAGTTATTGATATTTGGGTCAATGTGTGGAAAATATGTCTTTGCAAATTGCCAAGCACGACTTACCCATGTACATGTTGTCAGATTTCATCAGCCATGTGGCCATGACTAAAATCACCACTACACAAACATTAAAAGTAATTTATCAATCATATAGGTGATATAAATTGCTCTGATAATAAAGTGGCATTATGTTCTCTATGTCTGTAATCCTTTAGATTAAGGAATCCTGAAGTGGTTTTACAGACTTTTCCGTTCATGCTTTATGGTTTTGTGGTTGTAACTGGTTGGCAGATTCATATGTCGAGTGACTTGCTAACAGTTTTGAGACATTTTTTGTACAAGAGCCTCCTGACTGGAAGCCACTGCGAGGGTAGATCTTGGTAATTCAGAATACTAGTTTTGGTGAATATTGACAATGTTTCAGAAGTTTTAATCACTTTCTAAATTCAAGCAACTGGCCATGTTGGTATTCAAAGCAGCAATTGGATTCAGGAAGCAACTTCAGTGTGACATTAGTAGAGACCTGAAAAAATGTAATTGGCGTTAAAAGGGAAAATAACGCGAATTTCAGCATTTTAATTTGTGAAAAGTGATTTTTCCTGTTTTACTTCAAATAAAGCTATTTTGAAAATTTACACAGACCTTTACTTGCACTTAAACCAACATTGGCGGAATGAGTATTACAAAATTATCTGTTTTGTTGCTTTGCTAGCTATGGCTGAAAAAATGCACAGACACGCAATGAACGTTTATATCATGTTTTGTGGTTGAGGTTAGGAATACTCGTCGCACTGTTAACCAAACGTCCACAGTCTTTGTTGCAGTAACTAGTTATTTTTGTGTGTTAAAAATTTTGAATGTATAAGTGTCAATAATTTGTGGATCATATTTTGTGGCTTTCTTTGAACAACACACCCGTTCCATCATTTTTTTTCACGTACATAGTTCAAAAATATAATAATCACAAAAAAAAAAGTGTTACTGTTCGGTAGCGGGAATTATTACAAGGACTTTAAGACCATAGAATACACGCAGCTAGAGTATATTTGTCAGCAAATCTGAATGTAAATTAGCACATGATTTAAGATGAAATTTTCATCACTGCTGTAGAGACCTAAAAATTTAGCAAACGCTATAAACACGAATTTTTACATTAAAAACTAAAAATTACAATTTTTGAGAATTCTAGCTGTAATTCACGAATTGTACAAAATCCTGTAGTATTTTCGCGAATTATGGTTTTATGTCACATTGTTGCTTCTTACGACGTGTTTTGTGTGTTTCTGAATATATGAATACGAATGCATGCAGAGATGGCCAGTAGATTTCTTCAATTTATCATCATAAGCGAAAACATGTTTCACTTTCCATCTAGTGTGTTTACTGCCATAGATAACATGAGCGCAAGTGACGTTGAGTAAACATTCTAGTGCGCGGCCCTACAAAAATTTATTTGCTCGTTAGGAAACCCTGCCGTTGTAGTGTTCACGTCTACCAAGCACCATTTTATCTATGGAATTCACTCCAACTAACTCGCTGAATTTGTTTACATTCATAGTGTCGTCACGTTTTATCCAAATAATAATATTTTTTTACAAAGCGGCACGTCGATCAAAAATGTGTTTCATTTACTGATGTAGAATATATTTGTAAATTGAATTATCACATATTTTAATCTTGTATTCTTCCAGCTAACTGTATTTTTATCATATGTATTCTCTGTAAATATGTGCGGTAAAAAATGACACGTTTTGAACAAACAAAAGTTTTGTAAGCGGGCCTAACAAAAAAATGTGTCGTTGAAAGTTCAGATAGTTCAAAAACATAAAGGTAGATTTCTCTAAAAAAAATTTCTGTTCGTGCAAGGCTTTTTTATTATTTTTTCTAACAGTGCTTTTATAATTGTGTCTAAATTGTTTACATTAGTCTTGGTCATGAAACAGTATGCACTTGCCAGTGCATTGTGACCGTTATTTTAGGTGTCAAACAGAATACAAAATCTGAAGTATGAAAATGTGAAATGATTTTCAATTTTGTCTGTTAATACAGGAAACTAGTGGTTTTGTCTTCAAAATGTGGCTGTGTATTTCTTTGGGAGTTAGGTAATTTTGCAAGGAAATAACAATTGTTTAAAACACAGCTTTTCAATAGGAATAACACAGCCAATTTTAGGTTTTACGAATAAAGTGACATTTCTGAAATTATGTATGTCTTTACAAATTGAAGCAATTCTCGTACAGAAACCTGCATTTTTGTAGCAAGAAAATAACAGCTATTTTTGACAAAATAACACCTATTTTTAAAAAAATAACGCACTTTTTTTGGAAATAATAACACTTACTTTTTCAGGTCTCTAGACATTAGGCTATTGAATTATTAAAATGTATTGTCAGTATTGTTAATATATATAAAAGGACAGAAGCACAAGTACTTACAGTCTAGTACTTGTCAACAGGCACGTACACAGAAGGGCGACACATTTTCCATGCGATTGCAACGTTTCGCTGGCTAGGCCAGCTTTATAAGACAGCGAGTTCTAGGCAAGTTGTGCCATCCTTCGCTCTCTCTGTGCGTGCGTGCGTGCGTGCAGGCATGCACGTGCATATTAGCCTGTTGGCAATTACTAGACTGAGTACTTGTGCTTCTGTACTTTTATGTGTTATTGGTAGCCTAGTGGCCTACTTGTAACCTTTACTCAATTATCAGTATTATTGTTCAAGATACAATAAAAGTTGTGCAGCTGTGATACTTTTCAGAGGAAATTATACTTCGCAAGGAGGATGATCTGTGTATAGCCATAATCAGAAAGGGGTAGGGGTTGCCTGATAACAAAATTCTTATTTGCATCCAGTTTTGTATCCTAGGTAATGTAATTTTCATTGGTTTTTATTAACTTTATTATCCAAGTACCTATTTTTATGGAGTATAACACAGCTGCATCATATCTATTTCCTTGTGACAGGCCTGGATAAGAAGCACTGTATATCTAATTTGGTCCATGTACACTGTTGCATTTATTGCGTCACATATGCTTATTGCTAGAATTTGACAAATGTTTTCTTGAATGTTCATGTGGACTTAGTTACTCACTTCACTTGTGTACACATTGTCTTAAGTCAACAGGAAATACCTTCATGGGCCTGCAGAGTAGGTGACTGTCATCCTTTTGTATGGAAATTCTGTTAGCTTCTTTGATTTAGTTTGTATCTCGGAGAGAAACACTTGCCAGTTGATTTTTTGAATGCAAAAATTATTGGTACTAAAAAATACACCTGGAAATTCTTTCAAAGCATTTATTACTTTGCCTTGCATATATATTTACTTTGGAACACATAGTTGACTACAATGTTCTTAGATCTTTGGTATTTCAATCTTCCAACAAGCTGGCAGTTTGGAGGTATTTGGAAAGCAGTCGTCAGTTTGGTCAAACTAAATACAAAAAAGTTTTTAACAGGTTTTTTCATTAAAATTTGTGGTGATTAAATTGGTGTAAATTCTATGAATCATTCAGATAATTGACTTTTGATTATTAAATAAATAAAGTAGTGTGTTTAGAAATATACACTCTAATTATGTCCACACACTTTGTCAAATAAACCAGTTTGAGTTCTGCAATTCACATCTTGGAAAAAAATGCTTAGTGTGGCAAAAAAAAACTTCAATACCACTCTCTATCAGCATGTGAAAATTGAAGTCAGCCAAACTCATTTTTATGAAAATGGAAAAATATGTAAAAGGACAGGAATTCAAGCATGTACTTACGATGTAGTTCTTGTTGACAAGCACATACACGCAAAGGACGGCACATTTTCCACGCCGTTTCGTGATTGCAACATTTTGCTGGCTAGGCCAGCTTCATCAGGCGGCGAGTTGTAGGACTTTTGAGTGTTCTACAACTCCCCGCCTGATGAAGCTGGCTTAGCCAGCAAAATGTCGTAATTGTGCAACCGCGTGGAAAATGTGTTGTTCTTCTTTGTGTGTGCCTGTCAATAAGTACTACACTGTGAGTACTTGAATTCTTTTATATATTTTTGGTAGCCTAGCTGCTTATTTGCAACCTTAACTATTATGAAAATGGTAGTGTGAGAATTATTACTTTGCAGATTTTTCCAATTTTAAACTGGTTAGGCCATCTCCAAAGATCTGTCCTGTTGCATAATGAAATAAATTAGCAGTAATAGCAGGAATTTAAAATGCAGACTGCATTTTTTTATAATATTAAGAAATGTATGTTTTGTTTGCTTACATTAAAATAACATTTTGTGCTTAATGCTATGTTCAAGTTGGTTAGTATAAATTGTGTGTGTTTTAAGACTGATTGTTTATTCTCAATGAACACTGTGGGACCACAAACAATTGACTGCATTTTTTTTGTTCTCATCTGGCAAATTGTGAAACTGCTATGCGTAAATACTAAATAGTAATGGAGCGGTTAATCAAGTATTTGTCAAACTCGTGATATTCAAAGCCAGGGCTGAATATCTGTCTGTAGTTGTTAGGTCATTTTATTTCCTGTCTTTTTTTTTTTTTTTTTTTTCTCATTTTTTTTTGTATTGGATTGCCCCAAAAACATCTTGAAATTGAAAATGTCTGCTCAGATTGGAGACCTTAGTCTTGCCTTGATATTAATTAAAGAAGCAAAAAAAAAAATTAATATGTAATTATTAATTTTTCAAGTTAATAGCGAAGGAGTAATTTTTTGTGGTGTCTGCAGCATTTTGGTTTTTGACGTTATTCTCGTTTTAGGGCTTGCCCCATTCTGCCAACATTGATCAACATTCATAATCACAATTTTTTGAAGTAGTGCATTTATTGTGCTCGCTTTACAGTCAATGTTGGTAGTGAAGGCTAAATCCAGGCACTAAACATCCAAGAATAAAATTATAAATTGCAATAAAATAAAGCACTTTTCATTACACACTTTGACAAAGTATTGTTTGATTTAGATCTGTACTGCCTGTCTTCTGGTAAGATGATTTGGTTCATAGTGATGATTAGTCATATAGATTTTCCCCTTTTCTTTGTGCCTGTTCAGTAATTGGTGTCATATAAATAATGTGTTTGAGATTTTGTTCTTTACTGCCAAGAAACTACTTTATTTGTGATGGTTTATCCTTCTTGTTCAATATCTTTAAAAGTAATCAATTTATTGTAATTCATTTTAATTTTATGCGATAGTGTACGGGCATATTTTGTGATAACTATTTTTATTGTAACCAGGTACTGTTTTCAGTATCAGTTTTGTGTATTTTTATTCTGGGTGGGGAGTAATTTGTGTTTGCATGTGATGTTGGTTTGCAGTTAATATAACACTTTCCTCCCATTGGTTTTACTTCTACAAAAACAGCAGTTTTATTAACTAGTGGATTTTTTCTTTTTTGTCAGTCAGCGAACAGTGTGAATTTACGAAAAGTTTCATGTTACTATCCACTAATTGCTCAAATTCTTTTAATGCGTACAGACAAAATTGAACCAATTTAATGGACATCAATTTAAGTAGTTTTACAATTTTTTTAATAAAAAGTCAAACGCACAGTGTGTATTTTCTTCCAGCTAATATTACGCCTGTCATGTTTATTGCAGTAATGGGCAGGGATTTTATTTTTCCAAAGTTTTATTCAAGAATTGTTTAATTAACATTGAACCAGCAATACATACATGTTTGTGTGCTATGTGAAAAGAATTTAGTTTCATTTATTTGAGCAGAATGATATTTCCAGGTAGCTTTACGTATGTGAAAACATTTTAATATGTTAAAAGTAACAGTGCTGTGTGCTGCAAATAGTAGCTCATCCATCATACCAATTATGTAGCATCTCTTACAACATTACCACACATTGGTTCATAAGTTTGTATTTGTAATAGTAGATTATTGTATTTTTCCAATTTAAATGTGATTATAATACAGTATTTCATGTGTGTGAGCTTGAGTGTTGAAATGTATCCCAGATAAGTTTATATTCGTGGACACACAGAAAATACTAATGTGGCAGAAGAATGTCACAGAGGATTTTCAGTTTTGAGTTTTCTTCTACCCAGAAGGCTAAGGAAAGGTTGCTGCTTAAATTCTGTAACACCTTATCTGCCACAATTATTTTGTGTATACGAATTAACACGAAATAATGCAAAAACTACTAAAAAGCATAATGAAGCCATAAAATCATCAAAATGTGAAATTACATCAATAACGTCATAAAATTCAGTATTTTGTGCTTATAAGTCTGATACAGGTGGTGGTTTTTCAGATTTAAATGTAAGAAATGACAATACTACCGTATTTTAAAAGTATCTAATTTATTTGAGTCGCTGGAATGTAGAATTACTGGCATGAGATTGGAGGTTAGAAAGGAGGTAAATAAATGGTAACATACCTTAATATAGAATTTAAAAACACTGCAATGAAAATATACACACTTTATGTAGTCTCATGTTCTGTTAGTTTCGTTTGGCATTTGTATATATTTCCCCATTTTATATGCGCACTATTATTGCTCAAATCAATCGATGTGTGGGTGGGGAAATATGGGAAATAAAATGGTGGATGGGGAGAAAAACAACTTTATAAAAACTTGAAACACAACGGCAAGAATACACGTAAATTTCAGAGCTAAAAGTGTGTATATTTGAGCACATGTTAAAATTAACATTTTTGATGCTAAAAACCTTAATTGACGTTTTTTTACACCCCTGAAAATGTGAAACCTGTCAATTAACCTTTTTAAACTTCATATTGCTTTAAATTCGTTTTCACGTCAATATACGGCACTCACAGTTCTTTGTAGCGTCGCCGACACTTCTAATTCTAAAATAAACTGCTAGATCGCATCAGCATTCGCGCACAACACTTCTTTCTCGCTTAGTTTCAAATGTATTCGCTAGAGTGCACTAGTGGTACATACAGAGTAAAGTAGACTGTAGCGATGGGATCACGCAATTTGGAAATTTACCGCAAATTTAGTTGTGATTGGAATGAAACGGACACGGAATCTGAAGAAAAATCTGATAATTATTCCAAATATGTTCCAGACAATTAAGATAGTAGTTCAGGTAAGAAAATCGGCACGTAATTTTATTTTTGTAATAAAAGTGAGTCAGAAGTATTATAAAATGCTATAAAAAATGTTATGCATTTGTCTAAACATTTATGAATTTTCTTTGTTTTAGAAAACACAGAGAGTGGCAAGTGGAGAAGAATTCGCACCAAATAAAAATTTGCTAAGTGGTACATTAAGTGCTGGAGGAAGTTGACAGGAAATTATCTGCAAGGCGCACGTGGTATTTCACGTGCGAGAAGAAGAAACCTAAGAAATGATTCTGAAGAAGACTGGAGCAGTGTTGATAAGAGTACCAACTATTGATGTTTTTTTCTTGCAATATAGGAATTTCTCACAATACAAATTTTGACAAAAACAGCCCAGCAAGTGATTTTTCCAACCATTTTATTGATTCGGGTTTTGTGAATTACATGAAAGAACAGACAAATATGTATGCTCGCCAGAGGTTGAGAAAACTTAGAAGTGCGGGAGAAATTTTTAGCAATGGGTAACATGCAAATTTTGCCAATATTGTTGAAAATGATACAAACACATTTGTATACGCGTATAAAAATAAAAATTCACCGTTTTTTTTTGCATAAAAATCTGTTTTGACGTTATTTTAGTATTAAAGCAGTAACTTTCACGGCTGCTGTCATATGAATGCAGAACGCTCTCTCATTGGTTTGACGTCACTAGTCATACGCCGGCGGCCGGCCCTGGCGCGTTGCAAACACACAGCACTAAAATGGAAGGCAATTTTGTAAAAGCGCAATCAAACAATCTGCTACGAGTAGATACCGATATGCTACTTTATTACTTAAATTCCCATTGTTTTGGGTAACCTGAAATAACAGGTGTAAAATTACAAAGGTAAGAACGTGTCTCATATCGCACATTCGTGATCTTCAAAGCGACTGTAGGCCTACATCACATGTTAAAACTTTTGTTTGTTGGTTTTATTGATATACGTATCTGTATACGATATATCATCTGTGTTTATGTTTGCAATTGCTAAGATTCAAAGTAGGAAATTATAAAATGGAATAGGTATTACATTCACAAGAATAACACAATTGTAATGACGGCGACTGCAGTGAGCGTATTGTGTTGTCGCGTGCCATGCTTGATGTCTGTGATAAATTAACTACACTATTTAGAAATGAAACGTAATGTTGTGTTGAGAAAGAAGGTTACAAATATTTCTGGATTTTGAACCACGTTTCAGTATTCATAAAAAAACTTTTTTCGCTTTATAAATGTCAGATAATGAGCAGTATGGTGGCAGTAACCCTAAAGCTAGCACGCTAGTGTCTACCCAACACGTACAACTTCTCGAGCAGCTGCAGGCTTGTGGCGGGCAGAATGCCGCACTGCCGGCCGGCAAACCTGTATTTCCACGTTCCACCTCGTTTATAATCACTGTATTGAGGCTTCAAATATAGTGTTTTTATAAACTAAAAAATTATTTTAAAAATAACTTGCTTATCTTATGGTTTCTTATGTTTTGTGTACCTAAGATAGCTTTTATTATTTTGATGTCACGATAGCTGTGTTTGCATTTTATTTTTAAACTGTAAGAACTGTACACACAAGCTGAAAATATAGATATGGTAGTTTGAGAAACACTTAATACCTGGGATGAGATTAAGTACAGCAAAGATAATCCGTAATAAAAGCTTAAGAATTTGTTTTATTCTCAAAATCTGTTTTCTTTCTGTTTATTTAATGGAAAGGGTTATAAAAGTAACATAGCTTACTTGCATAAAACGTGTAGGCTAATTAGTATCAATTTTGTGGGCCTCGTAATTTTTTGTAACGTCCATGTTGGTAACTTAGGAAAAAGGAGAAGGGCAAATATGAAAGTAAGATCATCCTTTATAAACATTTCTAAAAACATGCATTTTAGTTTTTTGAAAGTAAAAATTAAGTTTCTATTTAACTTAAATTGTTTGGCTTATGAAAGCTAACTAGAGAAAAATCAAAACAAATTTAATTTATTAGAAATGGCTATGTTTGAAAAATATTCTATAATATGAACCTAACTTTTTGCAAGAGGGACTCTTGAGCCCCACCCAAATAATTTGATGGCTTAACATCGTGACATGTTATTATTTAGGCATACAATGTGAATATAGCTTTAATATGATAGCTCTTGAAACAAATGTTAGAAGTAATTTTAAATTAATAAAAAATTTCTATACCAAATTTTATGTGTTAGGCCTAACTTGCAATGTATAAACTTACAAAATGTAAAATTTACATTGCGTGGCAAAAATTTTTCTGAACATATTTATATGCCTTTACTATTATGAAATACGTTAAAATCTTTTTTTTGCTCACGTCTACATCACATACGAATTGCTAAACGCGTTGTGGTGTGTATTAAACAATACCATAGTACCGTAATGAAGGTTAGGTCAGATGTAAATAGTAGATATTGAGATAAGAAGTTCAGTGTTAAAACTGCCTACATACGGGAAACATAAACACCTTAAAAATAATTACGTACATCAAAATGGTCTTTGCAAACAGAAAGAACTGATTTTGGCGAAACATCTTCAATGCCTCGCCTAACTGCGTTAAACCACGTCTTCCTGTTTGTTTCGTTTTTTGTAACTAACAAATATTTTATCAGGTGTTTTGCGAGATGTACTAGTACACTACGGTACAATAAATTATTTAGATGATTTTGGTATACTTGACTGTTTATTTTCTCTTTTCATTACTTCAAACAATTTCTATTTAACCAAATACGCATCACCACTGAAGTAAACAAACGCGGCGGCCAAGGTTGTATCTAACTTGTGACGTCGTGGAGTGAGCATTCCTTTCAGACGTGTTTTGGCAGCCGTTTCAAATTTAAAACTGTCATTCATTCATAACTTTTTCAAAACCAATTTTTAAATTGTGATATTTTGTAAATACATTTCTAACACATAAGTGATTGAAAACCAAGTGCCAGCAAAAAATGTGCATGTTGCCCATTGTTTTACACATGAACATCAGTGGAACACCACAACTTGGTGACCATTGGTCAAACAACTCTGTTGTGTCCTGTAACTTTTGCCCTAATGTAATGAGTCAGAATAGGTTTCTGTGTATTGTGGTAAACTTTCATTTGAATGACAATTCATTGGCAAAACAAAAAGGTGAAGCTGGTTACGACCCACTACACAAGGTTCGTCCGATGATAGAACGAGTGCGTTCACAATTTCAGGCATCGTATGAACCAGGGGAAAATATTACGATTGATGAAGTCATGTGCAAGTTTCGTGATAGACCGAGTTTCAATAACAAATAAATATGGGCATCAAATTATACATGTTATCTGAATCTGATTCAGGTTACATTTGGAATTTTGATGTTTACAGTGGCCAAGGAAATGTCATTCAAACTGTAGTGATAAATCTTCTAAGAAGTTTGGTTGGACAAGGGCGCACCTCGTATACTGACCGTTATTACACTAGCCCCACACTTGCTAGTACAACTCCTCTGGTTGGTACAACTCAAGGCATGCCAGCTGCAGTGGAAGTGGCCAGCAAATTTTTACGTCGTAACTGCAACAAATTAGCTTTGTGTTTGAAAGACAAACATGATGTGTTCATGATAAGTACTCAGCATCAGGCACAAATGATTACATTTGTGGACAAGCTAGGAAAAGAGAAGTCCAAACCAGCATGTGTTGTGGACTATAATAAGAACAAGTTTGGGGTTTACTTGTGTGATCAAAAAATGTCCAACGGTGCCTTTGAACATCGCAGTGTAAATGGTGGCAAAAACCAGCTTCCCGTATACTTCTTATGTGTGTGGTAAATGCTTGTACTCTGTACGAGAAAGCGGCGAACAAGAAACTGATAATTACGGACTTCTTCAAGGAAATCTGTAACGATCTTGTAGTCTTTATTGAAGAAACACCTCAACCACGATCCAGTAGAACCCAGCTGGCACTTCATAAANTACTCTGTACGAGAAAGCGGCGAACAAGAAACTGATAATTACGGACTTCTTCAAGGAAATCTGTAACGATCTTGTACTTCATAAAAAAACTACCCCTTCAAGGAAAGATAAGGATTCAGAGGAATTGTAAAGTGTGCTCTGCTAAAGAAAAACAAGCTACAGAGAAAGCTGGCAGAAAAGACACAGGCTGTGCCTATCAGTGTAATGTGAGCAAGTTGGCTCTTTGCATGAACCCGTGCTTCAAGATCTCCCATTCAAAATAAATTACGAAATGTAAAGATTGGACAAAAATGAGAATTAAACATTTTTTGAACTTTTTTTTTCTTTTTGTAAAATTAATTGAAAATTATTATTATTATTTTTATTATATAAATTAAGTTAGTGTTGCTAGGTATGTGTGTGTGTGTGTGT
>NQII01000431.1:342620-396378 GCA_002778355.1 Clitarchus hookeri
ATGTTCAGCTATCAGTGTAATGTGTAATAGGTCGCTCATTGCATAAACCAGTGATTCAAAATCTTCCATTCAAAAAAATTTTCAAAATTTGAAGAATAGATAAAAATGAGAACTAAACATTTTTTTAACACTTTTATGCAATATAAATTGAAGCAGTATTGCTAGGTATAATTTATAGTTTATTTTGCTAATGTGCTACCCTCATAAAATTTTTTGTTTGTGAGCAAAAATACTATATTTAAAAGTGATATTTCAAAGTTTCCAATATTTATATTTTTAACTTTGGATACATAAAATTAAAATATAAACTTAAAACTTTAATTTAATGCAAGCCATTTTTTTTGTATGTGTATTCATTATTTTTTGAGTAAAATACCTATAAAAAATGTTCACAGGTCTTCAAAATGGTTACATTTTTAGGTCCACCAGTGAATGTGTTGAATGTGACACGCATCAGGCTTTTGAAAAGTTACCACTTTAGTGCGTAACAAATGAGCCCTTCATGACGTTATGTGACGCGTGAAGTCTATCTCCCTAGGCACGCTCGCACTCAAATCAAAGTCACTGCGGCGGTAATTTCTAACATTTTTTAACCAATTTAATTTTGTGGTTTGACTGCAGTTCAGTTGGGAAGAAAGATTAAACCGAGGTAATTGCCAGTTATTCTTTATTGTGCGGGCTACATTAGGACAATTCCTAACAATGAACCTACCATTGCTGCACGTGCAGAAGAATTTCAAAAGTGAAGGATTTTTTTGTAATGGTTGTGATTTTCGGTTTAATTGGTGTTTTTTGTATTCTTATGTGTAAATATAGCATGTCCAACTTAAAATGATAAAAACACGTACCTCTTTTACTGAAATTTTGGTTTCAATTGCAAAATAACTGGTTGTGACGATAAAGACAAAATTTTAAATTTTTTGTAACAAAATATACAAAAAATAAAACCACAAACCTACTTATAGGTTTGTGGTAAAAAATTTTGATAAAGATTTCGTCAATTTTTTTTGGCTGATTTTGGTGAATTTTTTCATAAACTTTTAATTAATATCATTAAAAATTTTGCTTAAATTTGGTTGAGAAAAAATGGTTTGGTAATAGCACAAAAAGAAAGTATATATTTGGTCATAAAATACTAACAATTTAACATATTTCACATTGAAACAAACTTTGGTGAAGGCACAAAAATTAAGTAGCATACACTTAATCGTAAAATGCAAGCACTGCCATTAATTACTACCATATTACTTGGCTTAAGGTTTGTTCTTTTGTGAGTCATATTCCCAGACACGGAGAAACTCTTTTCAGTGTCTACATTACTGACTAGAATCCATACTGATATCACTGATTTTATTGTAGTTCATTAAAAAAAAGCCAAAAATTTCATTTGTTTAACTTTACTGAAAATATTTATTGTGTAATTCTCGCATTGCTACGAATGTGACAGATTTGTCACATTTTGTTCTTTTGGTGAAGTTATAAATTTTGAGATATAGTAATTTGAATGTTATTTTCGTATGAGCAAAATTTTCCATTGTATCATCAAAACAATGAGCAATTCAAATTGCTACTTTCTCCTAAGAAGAGGCGCAAAATAATCTCGTCTCATGAAGCAGATAAATGTGATTAATTAAAGTTCCATGCCCCACCAGTAAAATAAACAGTACCTTAACTAAACTAAACAAAATGGCGCCAGATACAAGTCGTCTTTACATAACCTGGATAATTTTAAAAAGACGTTTATGTAAACCGTTACCAATAAAATTTTGATAATACCATTTATATACGAATCTATGGTGTGTGCTTTTGCCGCATAAACGTGCGACTAGCACCTAGTGGCAACTCAAAACAATTTTGTTACCATTTTTGAGACAAGTGTTTGGTAATTTTTGTATTTATCACATTTGTATACTACCAACGCAGTTGCATTATTTATACGACGAAAAGTCTAAAAGGACGAAATGCAAACAAAATTATTTTATTTAAGAAAGTCACAGAGACAAGTTAATTTCAGAATCCTAGCAATATCCTGTAGGATTAAATGCTCGTTGGCTTCAGAGGCGGAGTATTCGATACATCAATTTTGTTGACTTCCTGATCCCGACTACATATTCAAACAACTTATTGAATTAGCATCATAAACATGTAAGTGGGCTATATTCTTCACAGAATTCGAGTTCGAGGTACAACTTTGCCCTGGGAAACTAAATTACTTACCTGACGCCCCTTCCGACAACCAGGCTGTCAAGGCGGCACAAAAGAAGAAGAGGACTGGGAATGAATGACTCCTTCCCCCACAAAGAGTCCGATGGAACACATACGGCTACAGCAGTCACAGCTTATTAAATACTGGTTGAACTACTACCGACGACATGACCCTAGGATAAAACAACTACTCGGTAACCAACCTAGACGGTTCGAGTTGGGGAATGGATTAGTCTGGTCACGAAATAGGAACCGAGGAGCCGCTTGGAAAATCTGGGTCCCAAGCGAGCTAAGACCCGGAATTTGCCAACACCATCACGACCTCAAATAAGCCGGACATCTGGGGACTAAAGAAACGTTTCTCGACCCCGGGAAAGGTATATTTGAGCCGTGACATTCCCCACTGTATCACCAACTGCGAAAAGTGCTACAGGAACAAGTCCTAGCTGTGCCCATTTACGACCAGGAGATAAACTAATAAAATATACTATCTACTTCCAACAATAATAGAAATGTCCTGAGTTCTTGGCATAAACAAAATGCTTCAAAAACAACAGCAAACAAAATGGCATAATAAACAGAATTACCAAAGTACCCAGCACAAAAAATTAATACAGGAAGCGATACACACAATAAAATATGCGCATAAAAGGCAAATAGGAAGTGCCAATACATGATCATGCTGGGGTCTGTATATGGTAAATAAAAAAAGTAATAAATATAAATGCAAGACTTGTAGGATTAAACAACATATAGGCCCAGAGGGAGACTAAATTATCTATAAATATGTAAAGACGTGACTTGTGGTTGTGTGTTACTAAATGTTCTCTTTAATTTTCTTTTGTTTCATAATACACAAAGACATACTGTCTTCAAGAAAAATAATTATTATTTTCATCATTATTCGAAATAAAATTAGAATAGTAGTAGCAATACAGAAAATTGCATCAAAATGATTAAAATACAATCTCTCACCTTTTTTAATGTGTACAAATTAAAAGTGTCTTTCATGACAAAAATTGACAAGCTGTCGTCGCAATTAAAGAGATTTATTAATCCACTACTTAAATATATTGAAAGGGAATTAATTGAATGAAAGAGGTACCTCACACAAAATGTATTAATAAATAAGTTGCAAACTACCTTTGTAAGTAAACAGTAAAAAAAAGAAATTTGCATGATACAGCTTTAAAAAATTCTGGATTAATACAAAAGTTCTGTAGACGCTTGCTGCACGACAGCCGTCGAATCCACGAGGAAAATGAAGTTATATCCCGGCCAAAAAGATTACATAGTTCGCTGTTGAACACCAGGATGGAGAAAATTAACTTTACTATGTCGCCCCCAACAAAGAAAGGGGAGGCGACATGCAGAGGGGTATTCCCAAAATGAATTTAGCCACCACAAGCAGAAATGTTAGGCCAAAGAGTATAGTAAAATTTAGGCTGGCATGTGCAGTAAAGACTAGCCTGCCACTTGCCTCACCAAAACAAAATGAAAACGTGAAAAATAGTTGGTGCAAACACAAAGAAAAACTACTTTATAGTTACCAAATAGGGAAACAGAAAATGTCCAGCCAGTGCACTACATTTCGAAACACCGAACCAAATGGTTAATAAAATAAAAAGTGAACGCACAACTCAAAATAACCAGGTCTAAGACCGACTGACTACATGATGGCAGCAAAGAAAATAGTATTATATTGTGGTATGCACTAGATGCCACAAATTTACATGATGTCTGCAGCATTACACAAACGAAAAATGTTGGTAGGACGGCGGGATGAGAAGTGAGTTAACGGCGCTATGTGAAGGATAGAAAACTGCCAAACAAGACACAAACAAAAATCTTAGATTTAAGCCGATAGATGTCATGTGCTGTCCAGAAGAGACGAAATGATCTGAAACACACAGAGGTGGGAGATGAGAGCACGTGAACAGAGGAGCATTTTGAAAGTGAAATCACGCATCAAGCGCCAGGGATACGCCAAGAAAATGTGCAATAACTGCAGCTTCAGATGGGGACTGGAAGAATTTGCAATGCAGCATTGCATATTTGGTTGGTAGAGAAGCAATCTGTCGTGAAACACTGGATTAAAACGTAGCTTTCAAAGTACAGATCAAAAATGAATTGAAATCAAAGTTACGAGGAAAATACATAAATAATAAAAATATAGACAAAAACTACTTTAATAAAATGAAATACATACTTAACGCATTCCATATACTCTGATAAATGAATAAGGTATTTACTGTGAAGTGTTATGACATAATATAAATTGTAGACACTCAAACAGAAAATAAAAGCATTAATAATTGTATCAATTATTACTCGCAATTGTTCTTACGGAATTAATCACTGAAATTAGGTTTCAAACTGTTTACATACTACGTTAGTACAGATGCAACAGTAAAATAGCCGGAAGACAGTGCCAGTACATGAAGGTGGTATTAATCACACTGCTATAATTAGTATTTATTCATCGCCTGTTCTTTTTTCCCATAAGAATATGAAGCTCGGTGTCGGTGGAGAGTAGAACTCTCGATGTAGGCTGCGTATAGCATTGATGACTTGCAGAGAGACGTTCTGCGAAGGTTGATGTGACGTCGGTGGGTGCTCGGGCATAGTAACAGCATGCGACTAAACTGGCACGAGACAGCCTCGAACTGATGACTGCAAACGCTATTTATACACGGTGCACAGGGTTAGCGCGGAGGTTGCAGAGATGGACGAAGGCTGTAGCTACTTCCCCTTGTGGCCAGAAAGGTAAAATAGCGGCGGTGTGGGGCGAAGCGGGTTACAGCGCAGCATGGTACATCACCTGGCCCGAGCCAACCCTGGGCTGCAAGGTGTGCTTTGGCATGTGCGGCGTAACAGCTCTTTTTAGGAGGGGGCCACGACGCTACTTAACAAAATGTGAACGTGAAATTAGAGGTTGAAATGAGATGGGTTACATGAGAGAAAACCTGCAGAACAGTGCTAAGAAAAAATGGACTGGCCTGCGAAAAAGTTGGACTTTGGTCACCCTTACCTTAACAATGCACCAGCACAATTGGTTGTTTTTTTTTAAAGTGGAGAAAATTTTTTTAATCAGTCGACCGACCCTTGGCATGCATAGATTCATGATGTGGCTCGCGACATGGGAGGAAAAGTAGTTTTCAATACCTTGAATGTAGCTGAGTGTTTAATGCAGATGCAATTCTAAGCAGAGTTGACAGTCGTATACACAAGTTATACCTAAGAGGAAGAAAATATGGGTTTGGACTCTGGCTTCAGTAAATCATCTAGAGCAGAGAAAAAGTGGGCTCAATCCACTTAGCAAATAGGCACTTTCTGACTTTTTTTCTACCTGATAACAGAAAAATTACAACTAAAAAAATCATCAGACCCCTAAATGAATGCGGAGCCTGGATTGAGTAAGGGGTCAGTTGTGGAGCGTGATGATTCATTTTCGGAGCTGATGGTGTCATTTAGAGATCACTGGATTAGGTGGTGAAGGAGGGGTCATTTGCAGAAAAGGACCCTCCTTGTAATTTATCCAGAGTATGAGTTCTGTCGAGCACATATACCATATAGCTGTCGAAACAGATGGATCTAAAATTTAAATTAAGAATGCTTCGGATTATCGATTAGTCAAATTGACAGCCCCACACGAGAGCCACAGTTTTCAGCTTCATTCGAACCATTCTTAGACCTTGGTGTGCTGTAATGACCTGGAGAAAACCATCACATACTGTAAATGCTAGACACTCCGAAAAATTCCACGTTCCATGCTTGCATGAAAAGGATCCCGGATAATATTCCATTATGCCGTCGAGGGGGGCTGCGATGCTGGAGTCAAAGGGCTCGTGGTGTTTTACTCATCGGGACTATCTACCTGGCCTACCCAATACAGGGGGCAAAGTCTGCCTAGCCGATATCACACAAGTACAATGATGGAATTCAGCCTGCTACAGGTACAATATAAAACAAGCAGAAGAAAATAGCATACAGGTTTGGTTTAATTGGAGTGAACATGGAGCATACAGTGCAGATTGCGGAGCGAATGGTGCTAGTTGGGAAGCTATTGCGGAGCATTTGCAGAGCTGGTTGTGTAGTGTGAAGCTATTGCAGAGCTTATGGAGAGTGAGGAGCTGATTGTGGCGTGCTGTGTTGATTGCGGTGCATGTTGTGCTACCAATCCTCAGCGATTTACCTCTGTTTCAGTCCTTGGGATGTATGGTTGGTAATTGTGCTTGGATGGTCTCGATGGTTGTTACAGACGTCTGATATGGGCAACTAGTAATGGTCTGTCTGTATGTATTGTCTGCTCGCCTGCATGGTACTTTGGTAAGGTTATCTGTAGGTAATATGTTTTGCGCAAAGTGGTTACTATGAGATTCATATTAGTCGACTTTTTTTTTTAGAGGTTGGACATCGTCGTCTATTAGTACAGATGGATGGTCTTGACCATTTTTCTAGTCAGTTTAGAAGGAATTGGTCTCGACACGAGCCGTTATTGTAGGAGATTTGTTGGTTAGTAAGGATTGGTGGGCTGGTAATTGGTGGTTTGTATGACTGTTCGGCATTAATTAATGTTAAGAATGGCTGATTTGGGTGGTTGACTGTTATGGTTGTTTCATATTTTAAGCTGGTTTTGGTGGATGCTTGGTGTGGTTGGTTCGTATGGCCGGCTAGTATGAGCAGTTCATAAGGATGTTTGGTGTGACTGTTTCAAGTGGACAGTTTGTATGATTGGGATGTACAGAGTGTTCGTTTGGCGGGTGGCATGGTCGGATCATATGGAGGGTCTGGTTGGGTGGGATGGATTTTTGATAAGGATGATTCGTATGTTCGGTTGGTTTTGCTAGTTAGTCTCGCTCATTGATCTAGTCAGTTTGGCAGGAGTCTGTCTTGGGCAGTCTAATTCTCGGGTGGAGTCGGTCGTTTGCCAAGATGAGTGGATGGTAAGGTTGGCTGGTATAGGCCCTTGGGTATAGAAAGTAACGAGATTCGCATTAGGCGACTTTTTCGAGATTGGTCGTCATCGACTGTTGATATGTCCTTGACCCCCTGTTATAGTCATTTTTTCAGGAATTGGTCATGGCAAGAGCCAGTCTTAGGCAGTCAGTCACTTCAGGGAATGATTGGGGATACGTTAGTATGGGAGCTTTTGGAGGGGCTGGAGGTGGAATGTCGTGTGAATGTTTGTTTGCTATTGTGGTTGAAGTACATGGTCAATTAAATACAAAGGGGTGGGTTCAGTCGGCAGACGATCGTCATACCAGGGAGCAGCAGTGCTCTGTCACATTTACGAGAATCGAACTTTTAGGGCTACAACATCCAACTCGTCTTTCGCATTTGTTACGTAATTTGTTTCCTGTATTTTTTTTTTTTTTTTAGATTTTTCTTGATTTTTAGGTTGATGCCAAGTTCATAGGTCATAGTCAAGGTTTAATTCGTGGGTAAATGTTATGGTAACTGGGTTGATAAGGGAGTTAGGAGCAGTCAGTGGTTGTGACTTGTTGGTTGGTGCGAGCCGGGAAGGGCAAGTGAGGTGGTGGTATTGGGAAGAGCAATGGAAGAAGTCTAATTTTATGTTACTCGTTTTTTTAAAGAATTTTTTTTTTTACTTTTCTTGATTTTTTATTATTGAATAGTGATGTGGTAGTTGGTTAGAGTGGCAGGGGAGGGCAAAGTTAATGTTATATGTTGGTTGATTTTTTTCCATTTTTTTTTAAATTTTAATTGTGTATAGCCAATTACATCCTTAAATTCGTAAATAATTATACACATTGACCTGTGAGGTGTTCTGCAACCTATCAGGTGTCGATACCATCGAAATAATAGTTAAACAAGATGATATTCGAGCGAGTGGAGGTTTTTACACGAACTGGCATTTTTTCTAGGGAAATTAATATTCTTATTATAAATCAATATTTTTATTTAAAAAATTAGGATTACAGGTAGCTGCAACATGACTTTATTACATTTTTTTTTAATTTTGTGAAATTATTGAAGAAGTAGAAAAATGGAATTATAATCTGCAGCGACATGTTACCTTTATATAAGACTTAAAACAATGTGGTATGCCAATACTTTTTAATATTTCTTTGGGAAGATTATTTTTTATATGAAAACATTTTTTTAAAACAATTTCTAGGGTTTTTGGTTGTACTGAGGGAGGACGAACACCCAACATTGCCATAAGCCCTGGTTACAACACCAACCAAAATGGCCAATCTGGCTGTGTCGCTTACCTAAATGTACACTCTGGTTTTGCCACCTACCAAAATGGTGAACTGCACAGATCATTATAGCCACTCATTTTGTGACGCCTTCTTGGAGGTGGACTACACCGACCCACATGACTGCCCTTGTGGTGACGTATTTCTATATATAGCAGACTGCATCGAAAATAATCTATGCCGGCTATGCCTGTTACATCATGATGGATGGCTCCTTGCTGCGAAATTCTAGAGCCCAGTGTCCCAAAGGTCGCATTCGTATACGACTATCAAGGACCATAGAAACAAAAACAATACACAAAAATATTTTTTTGGCAAGGAATTTCCCATGATACACACAGTTTCATATACGGGTGTAGACTCAGAACTACTGGTTTAAAGGCAGCCGTCATAATGTAAGCAGCAACAAAGTCCGCCCATACCATCTGAATCCTTTGTGGCTATTTCTCTGAACTTAATGGGCCAGTACCCTCGCATGAATTCGGGGAATCGATTTCTGTTTGTTGTTAAAGGCTTATTCATCCTGATATGTTGAAGAGTACCCAGTCTCGAGTGTGTGTGCAAATGTCTTGATAACAGAAAATTTACTATGCTGTGGATGCCTGCACATGCTGCTCACAGATAATAGCACTTAGTTCACTGGAAGGAAATAGTACGAGTGGGGAGTGCTACATAGGACTACTACAGTTTATCATACATGCACCAATACAACCGAGTGAGATAATCAGGAACTGAAAATGCAATGATGTCTGCCTGTTGATCATAAGCATGTTTCCTGTGCCTACCACCTTCCTGCCTTCCTCTTCAACTTTTGCACGTGTACCAATGTTCCTACTAACATGTCGTAAACCACGCGTCCATGAGTTCCTTGTGCCCACTCTGACTACCATAGTCACAACAACTACACCAGGCCACACCAACCACATCAGGCCAAGAGTGCGGGTTGACAAGAACGGAACTTGCATCTAATAGTTGTCAAGGATTACGCCACTCAAGAGACCGCCATACTCATGTATTACAAGAGGTAACTCTTTTAATATGTGGGTAGGCTATACGAAACGGTGCTTGCCCCAAAGCCACAGCCGTTGGGCACACTGGCAATTGGTCGTTGCGTCCTCGCAGCTCGTGGAGTTAAATACGGCGCAACGCACCACCAGGTGACGTTAACTCGCTGGTAGACCAGAGCTGAACAGATAAGTGTCCCAAAATGTAATCCAGTAGTGTCTATAATTTTTACAATCATATTGAACACATTCGTAGCTATAGCCAGGGGTGTTTTTCATTGTATAAATGGCAATCAAGCATGGCATTCCACACCCCTTGCACAGGTGGACTCGTCCATCCCTTACCTGGCAACATCTAGCCAGTGGAATTTTACGCATCATCGGAAGTGAAATTCAAACATTTTTATGAGAAAATGTAATAACTTATTTAATGTGTATTCATATAAGAGTAATTATGTTTTTTTTCTAAAATGGAGATGGTCTGTAAAGGCCTCCAGCATTGTAACAAATCATCTAGTGTTGTATCATTCCCCATAAATTTCACAACTTCAACAGTAACAGATATTTGTTAATAAACGGGGATGTCGCCATTGTGTTTAATTAAATTCATACTTTTTTTTAACGTTATAAACAAATCACAAGGTGTTCATGTAATGTTCTATCGTTCGGCATTTGATGTAGGTTCTCGTCACATGTGACTGCAGCGGACATGACTCGCCCCAGTCAGTTTCTTCACCCGGAGAAGACCGGTGGCGTTGGTCACCCACTCCACAAGCCCCCTCAGTATCCAAATCCAGGCTGAAATCATTTAACTGAGATAGTAATATACTAATCACTGGAACATTTGTATTATCTTTAATGTACTGAGGGGGGAGACGACTGCCGGCTCACCGGAGAGTTTAACGCACTCGCGTCTCAATTTAAGACCATGTGTTTTTTTTCGCTTAAGTGCTGAGTCCATTATCAGGCATCATATACGCATTATTCACATGTATCAAGGAAAGTGAATAAACACCTTCAACCAAGAGAAATCGGTGTAAATTCATTGTATGGCATCCTTCGTAGCATCACCCACATTTCGTTAGCATAATTCAGGCGTACTAGGCGGCTTACAGCCTCGCCATCAGATATAAAAAGTGCAACCATAAGTAAGCGACATCCATCAACAGACTGACGGAGGATTACCAGGGTACCTGTGTGCCATCTACTGGACGACCCTCATCATTAGCTCACCACTGAGTTATGGCGAGGGGCATTATAACATCCAACCAGCTCTAGTTACCCTCAACGACTTCAATATACTATGGATTCCCACATTATATTATGTTTTTATTGTAGACCCATAGAAGAAGTCGGTGATGTGAATATTGTGATTTCCCTGAATGCTTAGTGATAATAAAAAAGGAACGATTTTACTTAGCAAAAATATGTATTTATTTATTTAATAATACATTAAATTACTTCTAGTATTCGTTTTGCAATGTCAGGAGAAAATAAGTACCCTAAACTTAATTTAAAAATCATTACTTTATTTTCGAAAATTTGTATTTACTTCTAGAACGAAATAGAAGATTGTTATGAGCCCGCCTTACTATAGTGGAAATGGAAATGATTTTATAAATATATAATTAATAAACTGAATGTTAATAAAAACATTTGTTTATAGTGATATTAAACATGGGGCTTACATCGACACAAGTAACAATATTTCCTCAATTGTACCGCTCCATGTTTGTTACATTATATAACCACCTTTCTTTTAATATATTATAATATGCTTTAACACAATTTTCATTTGATGGACTAGGTTGGGTTTTGGTTGGAAAACAACTTTGGCCAAAACCTGCACATATTTAAAAAACACCAACCATTTTCTTTCATGCATTTCTCCAACACACTTAAATAATTCATAGTGTTGCATATAAAGTATTAAAGTTTTAATCATTCAAAAAGTAACAATTTTTTTTAAAATATCTGATTTGTTAGCATCCTTTATTGGTGAGCTGCATGTTTACCCAGCAATTTCTCAACAAGTCTGTAGAAATAAAAAATATATCGCATATAAACAATAATTTTTATATTTTTTATTAACTTTTTATGTAATACTTTAATTTTTACCAAATTGTTGCACAAAAAAAATATCTACAGCCATCATCAACGATTCATGCATATCTAGTACTTACTTTTCAAACAAAAAACAGCTTGAACTGACATATAATTTGCTAAATTCCCTCGAATGTTGATTTGTGCAAATTTGAAACGGGACCTAACATAACCTAACATATTTATAAGACGATCAATCAATTAACATAACAATGGAAAAGTTGGCTTACATAGTACAAATTAAACAAATAATGAATTTGACAGGCAATTTTAATGAATATGGGTCGTGTACCTTTAAAACAATTCCATAATTTATGTAAAACTAACATTTGATGTGGGCCACTCCTGCGTGGTCTGCAAGGCCACTGTCGCTGCACAAGTGTGGGCCGCAGAACACACATGTCTATCTCCCGATGTGTGTACTCGTCGTTCACCAAATGATCCAACCGAGTGCCTGTGGTGTCCCTAGAGATTTCTGTGTAATTAGGATAGGAAAAAAAGTGGTATATTGTGTAGTAAATTGCCTTAGAATTTATCGCCCACTGGTATATTTTCGTCAAATTCGCCCTTAGGGGATTGCGTAGAGTAGCAAGGCTAGGGCATTTGAAGTCTTCTATATAAATTTTCCGAGTGTAATTGTGCATCTAATCAAGTCAATTAGTGACGTGGGAAATAATAATTTTTTCTTTTAACCTTACCATTCTGGACGTATAGTGCCCCAAAAATAACAAACCTTAATTTCCCATGTGCTCTGCAACACACCACATCATCATGTTTTGTATTTATATTATTGCTTAATTAAGAACTCTAAACTCTCACCAGAATTAAGACAACTCACTCAGAATGTTTCTGTGTTTTGTGTGTATATGTATAAAGTTTTATGTTAATTAGGTCAGTTAATTAAATTACCCCGCCGAGTGAAGCGAGCTCTCGGCAAGGACTCTGCTAGCTTCCGCCATCTCCGGCAGTCTGATTATGGTTTTAAGTGCTGCATGTGCGTCGCGTAGTGGGGGACTTTCATTCTTATTCTGAACACTTAGCTGTTACGTGGTCAAGCAATGGCTCGGAGAAATACTCGTCCCTAGTTGGGAAAGCCAACTTGACACGTGGTGTTACCAGAGCTGATGATGTATGAAATATTTGCCTGGCGCCACAGCCCTGCGGTGAGCTGATGAAATGAGAGTCGTTTCAGTCGTCAGCCTAGGGGACTCTGGTTAACACTCGTCACATATGATGGCGAGGCAGTAGGCAGCCTCGCATGCCTTAATTAAATTAGAAATGAAACACTTACGATGCTTGTAGAGTTATTTATTGCTTGCGACTCCTTAATGAACACACACAACTTTAGTACAAAACGTGGACTAAACGGCCCGGAACAGCGACCACGTGATTTCATAATGTGAAACGCGATTGCGTTTAAAAACTCTCTGATGAGAGTAACGTTGCTGTACCCTCGGCGCTATAACAAATAATATAAATGATCTGGTTCATGAAGTGAAGTATATTGCAGTAAATATGAGTTCAACTTAAGACATCGGCACCGAGGGCCTTTGCGGAGTGAGAGACTTACACAGCTTGATCCGTTTAAATGCTGAAGAGAAATGGGAGGAAGCGTGGGCCGACTTCCTCTTCCTGAGCGCAGACGTTGCCAAGTGGCCAAACGATGAAACACATTACACACTAAAAAATGATTATGAGATGGAGGTGACATGAATTAAATTAACCTAAGACAACATAATTTTTCCTTATACAAATACACAATGAAAACGATTATATTAATCCTAAACGTTTCCATTGTACTAGCCACAGTATTGCCAAGTGTACGATGTCAAATGTCCCTGGCTGTGGCTGTGTCGACTGTCTTTCATGATGATAATCAAGATATTAATTATATACACTGATGCAATTAATAACACTGAATAAATACCCTGATGCAATTATGAACACTGATGCAATTAGATACCCTGATTGAATACACTGTTGCTATTATGAACACTGCTGCAATTAAGAACACTGATGCAATTTTGAACACACTCATTCGTGCCCACAAGCCCGCTGGTGTGGTGTGTCTGGTGTGTTGGACACTACTGCGGCATCAGAGTGCGCACAAAGAAGCTCGTGAACGCGCGGTTCATGTCAGCTGCAATAGGTTGACACAATTTACAGGATGTTTTATTTAATTTACCAACAGTCTTCCCCGCCTTCGCAGCACCCCCCGGTCAGTTCAATTAAAGACCCCGGAGGTTTAATTACTCTTGTAAGTTTTCCTGCCATCCTTGGCCTTTTTGTACAGTAACTGCCACTGGCAGGCCTTGTAAGTTAGGTCGGCTTTAATTTGTATTGCATACATATAACTGTGTACACTGTTCGGCAATACAATTTACTTTTAGCAAACCGAAACTTGTGAGTTCTCATTTTTGTGTTGTATTTCAGCCTGGCTCTATCCAGGAAAACATCGACGCCTCAAGAAGGCAGCCTTCATTTATAAGTTAAAAAGGTAATATTAAGGTGTGCTGGAGAGCCCGAATACCCCAGCTATATATTACATTTTTCTGTAAATTTGTACTGTTTGTCAGGGGATACAGTCATGTGGTCGTTCGGCCCACGATCCTAAGAGCTGTGTTTTCGCGCTCACCCAGTGAGCTGGTGACCATTCTATTCGAGATAGGAATATTGTGTAATATTCTGACTTTTCTCAACATAGCCACTGGAAGACGTCCACATTACCGTTACAGAAATTAACTCCCGCTCTTCCCTTTTTTTTTTTTTTAAATAAATGAATTAAGCAAATGCTATATTCCCCTAAACGTATCTGTTAGAGTAGATGCTCTTTACGTGGTTTGATGTGATTAAAATTACGTATCATATCTCATATTTCTCAATTTCAATGTAAAAACATGCGAATTGCGATAGTTTAATATTTTATATCGGTGACGCGAACGTGTTTGAAATTTTGTGTTGGCAACAATGTTCCCCATCCCTAGTATAGTATTTGAAATAAACACATGAATTCTATTTTTAATGTGGTTTTTGTGAAAATGTTAATATGTACTGTAATGTAATCTGAGCAGTACATGAATGCCTACTCGAGCGGTAAGTGTTTGTGATACTGGTAAGTTTGTGTGGATGACGGCGGGTGAAGCTAGCTCATAGTAATGTGTCATTGTCATTTAGCGGCTATGAAATATTATAGGTGCAGTTTCGGGTCGGTTTTACAATGTTGGTTTTTTTAGACTAAGGTCTGATTGAAAATGTTGGTTAGCGACATTTTCTGTTTCACAATGTGTGGTTAAGAATAACCAAAATATATTTTGTCTGTAATCTGTTGTTATTTTAAACACAAAATAGGTACCTTTGCTGATGTGTGGTTACGTTTGTATTTATTTATATGATTTGCTAGGGCGGCGTTCCAAAACGTTACCCCGTGAGTGTAGCAAAGCAACAAGAGTAACAGCCGAGGAAAGCAAAAGCAACGTGGTTTTGCTACGAATATAATGTAAATAGCATTTTGTTTTTTCAAATATGTACTTATTAAGCAACCAATGTAAATTCCAAATTATAATTGTCCCTTTCTCCAAATTCTTTCTTTGGTAATTATATAGAATAGCGGCTTTTCTGAAGGAAACCTAGTAGACCCAGAAAAATAAGAAATAAGTTCTGCATAGCTTACCTTTTTAAATAAAAATACAAATTTTATCACGTGTCATTTTTCCCGCGTGTGTCTGTAAAGAGAATGTCCACATTTCCTTTCAGTTTGTTTTAATTCTACTAAACTTTCCGCCATTTTCAGTTTACCCCTCATTAGTCTCTTAAATAGTGTGTGTAAAAGTTTTACTCTGGCAAGATGCTCACAGTAACTACTCTGTAGTTTTGGGACACTGCTGAGAGCGAGTAAAACAATTACTCAAAGTGTTTTGGGACAGTCAAAGGGAAAAAGTTTACTCGCAGAGTAATGTTTTGGAATGCCGCCCAGAAGAGTAATTATATTGAATAGGTGCTTTTCAGAAAACTATATTAATTTTTGCAGAAAATGGTATAAATCAACATTTCTAATTACAGAGAACACACATTTACTAGAGGCATTGGGATATTCACATTACATACTACCAAATGCGATAATGGGGAGGGCTATGAAGATGAGGGAAATTGTGGGGCAAAAGACGTAAAATTTATGTGAATTACATATTTTTTGGGTTCATTAACCAGGTTAAATGCAAGAAGACCTAACCTAACTTCACAATATGTGATTACAGGGGGAGAGTGTGCGGACACGAGATTATGTGTGTGTTAGAAAAAGTATAATAAATAAGCTCGGGTTGGTTCATCCACCACCGTGATTCACCTATTGTGAAGTAGGTTTAATTTGGTTAGGTCTTCTGCATTTTACATAGCTAGTGGCAGCAGTACGCAAGACCTTAAATTCCTAATGCAACACTACACTGTACAATTAACTACAGTTACCTTCCATGAAAAAACTAGAGTATAAATTACGTTACTCACCCATATAAGCGGTGACTATAGGACTGTGGTGATTTATAGCCTATAACTGACGTATAGGACACTGCCTCTGTTCAATTTGTCAAAACTCCTCAAGCATCCTTATTTCCATACACTAATTATATTTTAATACTCCACTTGAACATAATTGCAAAGAAACACTCGATATTTGTGCATAATAATTCGATTTAGCACTTATAATGAAACAAATCTCAACGAAACACATTTAATAGTACTTGTACATCACACCCCTTCACACGGTCAAATTCACATGGTACACTGAAATTGCGCACACTCCCAGCATACAACTGTCACGTAAACCAAAATTGGTTCACGTTTGTTTTCCGTGCGTGTGCATCGTTGGTTAACGAATGTATCATGGTGATACACATCAACAGTTTGTAAACAACACCTATGAACATCTTTTTGTATCATATACTATATATATATTTTTTTTACTACTAATACGTTACGTAGTACAATCTTCTCGTGAATATAGACAAGGTAAGCTTTGAATTCAACAGAAATAAATTATTCTGACACTGCTTGATTATAGTGTTTTATACCTGTATAACCGTAGCATTTCGGCATAAATAATATACCCTGTGAATCACGTTTTGTGTATTAAGGTTTTCTTTCAAGAGGCATTTTTGCATGTAACATGATTCAGTGACCTGACAGAAATATATATGACTTATATTTTACATGTTTTACTGCATAAACACTGATCTTGATCTTCATAGCTCTCTTCACCATCACATTTCATGGTATATACTGCAAATTACATGAAGCCCCAATAAAATTCCTATTAAATGTGATTAGTAATGACCATATATAACATTTGCCGGTATTATTTTCCCATTTTTCATAAAAGCTCCTATTCTATATAATTACCGCCAGAAGATTTCATTTGATTGTTAGAGGCTGATGATAAAAAAAGTATTAATTACATCAATTGGCCACAATTATTAAAAAACAAATACTTTTTTTTTAATGAATTCAAATGTAATTGTAATGTTTGTTTGACAAAGTAAATTTTTTCCATTTTCCAAAAAAAAATATATTTTATAGGGTCTTCATAGAGAAAAAAAAATAGCATACAACATATTGAAAATATGTTATGTTATTGTAACTACATGTCATATTTGGAATGATTCCTTATGGTTTTTCCGGCACCTCGTGTAATAGAGAAATTCTGTGTGTTTAATTTGTAACGTAATTTAGTAATTGTGTGAAAGAGAAGCCATGCACATACAAAATCAACAAATTCTTCTGTGTGGTTGCTAGGTAACCAAGATTGATGTGGGACGAGAATATAGTTTATTTCATATAAGAAGGCCACATTCTAACAGTCAGTGAGTGGCAATTGACGTATATTCGAAACAAACAACGTGCCATTTACAAAATCCTGTATCAGCTGATGCATGAACGAACAAAAGTTAATATGACGTTGGGTATTTTGAGTGCACTGCCGACGCACATTAGACCAGCCGAAAATATGCGCAATAAGAAAGAGTTCCGAGGTTAATTAATACATTATATTTTATGTGGTCATAAAACAGCGGTTTTTAGGGTTACAAATTAAACTTCTTGATAAAGTAGTAATGTATAGGTGTTGAAAATGAAATGCACAATGAAGCGATCCGTATCCAAATGTAACGAAACATCGAAACCTTTTTCACGTCGCTACTAGGCCACCTGAGTTATACAGGATGGTGGCTAGTAGTTTATTGAGTTAAATTGTTTTGATGCAGACTAAGGATACCTATGGTTGTTGCGTTAGGGGTAAACAAATACTCCTATTCTCCGTTATTTAACACACCAGTATTTTATTGGTCTGAAGGTCACATAGGTATTTACACATACTGGCGAGACTGAGCCCCCCTACTAGTCGTAGGCCTGAAGGGCTGGTGGGCTGAATACTATGCGTCTGGGAAGGTTGTTGAGGGGAGACGTTTCTCTACTTATCTGTGACTGCGGCTTTTGGTGAGTTGTCTTCGTTGGTAGCTGAGGCATGGTGAGTTGGGTGGCTCTTTGGCAGCCCCTCAGGCTGCCTCTCGTTGGCGTGCTGTACTAAGTTGGCTTTTTCCTGCGGCTTTGACTGACTCTCTCGGAAGTCTGGGATGGGTTTTCCGGGACTTGTACTTTCTCTGCGACCTCAGCTGGCGTTCCTTGTTGGAGAGTGCGTCTCCTCGTCCTGCGTCCGGCTCGCGTTTCTGACTTCCCCACCGCGGAAACTGCCACTACGTTTTCGGAAATGAACTCGTGAAGTTCTCGGCACTTTTACTGGGTTTGTCTTGGGAATTTACACATGAAGTTTCGGCTGTTCCTGGGTTCTCTCCCCGGTAACGTCACTATTAACTCACTGACTGACTGCTCGCCTTGTCGCCATACGGCGCACGACTACGTATTCTCGGGGAATGGCGCCTATCGGACTGGGGCTGCCACTCGTCTCCGGGAATTTACGCATATTCTCGGCACTGTTCTCGTCACACAACTGATTACTCCAGTTTCGGCTGCATCTATCTCGTCTCGCGGCTGTACCGCCGTACTACTCCCGTCTCGGCTGGTGATAATTGAACTGACTGCGAACAACTGATTGTACATTACTGTTATGCATATCCCAAACTATAACCAAAAACATATTATAGTTTTGTTTTTTAAAATAACATATTTACACACATATACAAATGGTTGGTTTTATTTTCCCGCGAGCTCTGTATAATTTTTAACGTAACATATATTTAGTGTACAGCGTTTACGAACGACCCTACACACGTCCACCAAGCTCCGTTTACAAATGCAGCACCACCCAAGCAGTTCACCAATTGCCACACGTAGCAGCACCTCCTGGACGTGCTGACTCGTCGCATAAAAGCCTATACTTGACACACCAGTTGATGGCGAATGGACACATAAACGAAAAGGCGCGGCGATCGTCAACTGTCAAGAATGTGGCCTTCTTATATGGTACACAGTATACTATTGCCCATTTACCATAGTGAAAATAAAGCACTTTGTGTCAAAATCATAAATTACCAAACACATTAATTCTCCCCAACAGGTAAGTAAATTAAGTGGTAATTATCTAGTTTAGGGGCTTTTCTGAAAAACACAATAAAAATTTAAAATTATGATATATTTCTACTCTACTAATGATGCAGAACACGAATATACTAGGGGCATTAACGTCCGACTAATTTCGTAATATGTGCCCACCTAACCTAACAAAACCTAACCCCACGATGGGCGAATCACTATTTTACATTTTTAAACTAACCTAGGATAGTTGGGTTTTACACTAACCTAGGATGTTTGGGTTTTACACTAAAATACGAATGTAGGATTGCAGGGATTTAAGTGAGTCAATTTACATTCTTTTGGTGTGTTTTACGGTTCCTTTAAATCCCTGCAATCCTACATTCGTATTTTAGTGTAAAACCCAACAAACCTAGGTTAGTTTAAAAATGTAAAATAGTGATTCGCCTATCGTGGGGTTAGGTTTTGTTAGGTTAGGTGGGCACATATTACGAAATTAGTCGGACGTTAATGCCCCTAGTATATTCGTGTTCTGCATCATTAGTAGAGTAGAAATATATCATAATTTTAAATTGTTATTGTGTTTTTCAGAAAAGCCCCTAAACTAGATAATTACCAATTAAGTTAACCTTTTTCCTCCTGGTGTAGATGTATGCTGTGACATCATACAGAGATGCAACACAAATGGTATCCTTTTCAATAGGATTTAAAATTCCAATTCTACACAGATCACACAGATATACCCTGAATTCAAATGGTTTTATTACTGTGATAAGAAAAAATAGCAAGACAAATTAGCATCAGACACCTATGAATATCTGTAGTCACCACAAATAAATCCTTCCAAAATTTAGATTTCTTACAAATAGTGACAGTGATTCATATGTTAGTATTTCTCAGAAGCATTAATAAATTAATATCTCTCTAAGTTAATGTTTCAAGAGCAGAATTACGTGAAAATTTAATTACTTCAGATTTGCACATTAAATCCTTGATAAAGTTCTTTAAATAGATTCATATTATCTTTGAATAAATTCATTAAACAAATTCTGGTCTGAATAGCTTGACTTTAGAGCAAAATTCAATTTTCAGGACCTCTGGGCTTATAATTATCCAAAATGAAAAATTTAAAGTTTCTCTTCAATTTAAGTAATTAATGTGATGCTTTCAACTGTTAGAAATTTAAGTGGACCTTTAGATCATACTATTCATTACAGTCTTACACTTCAGAAGGTCCCATGGCAATGGAGTTACAAGTGTCCCCGTGGACATCTTGGTGACTTGAAATCCACTAATAAATTAAAAGTGTTGCTTGTTAGGCCTCTCCGTTTGCCTGCGCACATTTCTAACACCGGTGATGGCTCTTCTCTATCGCCCCCTGTCTAATGATAGGCAGTCGTACAAAGATTTAAATAAAATTAGCAGGAGCTAGTCCTACCTGACCTGACCGCTATCAAGTCTAGAGAGATAGTCCCTGGGCTTACAAAGGTGTAACCCTGTCCTGCTTAACAAAACCAAGGACCGTCAAGATAAAGATAAATGAACTTGTCGGGCAAAACTGTTGACGCAGTCTGAAAAAGCTAATCTAATGTTGACGCGTAACAAAAACTAAAACTTTCAAAACGGCAAACGTTATAAGTATGTCCGATAACTATATACCATGAGAAACGAACCACCGCAGCTTTAATTTTGAACCCGATAACAAATACGAAGCTTGGCAAAGTGAAATAAAATGAACCATGTGTCCCCGAAAATTAATAATACTGCGTCATTACAAAGTGAAAATAAAATAACTCAACTTTTAGCAAGAATAGCTAAGATGAGTTTGAACGTCGAACAGTTTAAATGATAGTTAAAGCACGTACCAAGTACTGTGTTTACATGCGTAAATACACACATAAACAAAAGTAAATCTGAATAAAAAACTTATAAGCATATAAGCAGAAATATTAGAATTTTTAATGTGTTTAGCATGTGTTGGTGCGTAATTACTATGAATTTCCCCTTGAAAACCATGTGTAGATGTTGCAGAGAAGAATAAGCGATGCCTTCACGAGTGTAAACGAACACTCGCTGCTCATAACTGCCAACTGCTTACTCGTATTAGATTTATCGAAGTGTACGTCAAAAGTGCTGACAACTACGTATATTACTATGTCTACTACAAGTTTGAATATTGTAAAAAAAATTTATTTTCAGTGTTATGTTTTTCTTTTTCAGCAAGACTTATTTTCAAATAGATAATTTAATTAATCAGTTTTTTTTTCTTCCAATAATGTTGTATTTTCAAAGGGTATTATGTTTTCTTTTCAGCAAGGTCTTTATTCTTTCAAATAACTCTGTTGGATAAACTGTGAGTCCATTTTTTTTTTTCGGTATTATTGTTTTTACATGTGTTTGTTTATGTTTTAAATTTAATTTTCTCTTTCATAATTTAACGTTCCTATTAAGTTGTTCACTCGCGGGAGGGGCGTTCTGTAATATAATAATATTATAGTTCAATATGTTTACTATTTTTATTTTATATGTAACTAGAATGTAATAGTATTGAAATGTAACCTGTAACATTAATTTTAATTTTTGGTTAGTGAATGCCGCTATAATTAGCTCAATTTTGTTTTGGATAGTTTAAGGTTATGTTGCCCTTCCATTTCTAGGATTTAGTTAGATTTTTGTGTATGTTTATTGATTTGGTTGCCTAGGCAATGTGTTTTACATTTAATCTGTATGATTGCTTAGCACAATAGATCAGTTTTTTTTTTCTCTCTGGAAGTTAATTTTGGTCTAGTATTATCCCTCGCGTTGGCAAGGTCCATGACCTTTCTCGTGATGCATAAACAACAATTTGTTGTGTATAAGACGTTGTTTCATGTCTTTTTTGGTCCGACCATTGTAAGGAGCAGAAGCATCTGGATAAAGCTCCAGTTTCCAAGGGCGTCGAGACTGACATAACTGTAGTTCTATTCAGTCTAGCAGACCAAAATGTTGTTGAAAGTCAGGATAGGGAGCGTGGACTCAGGCAAGAAGTCCCAAACAGGTGCTCACTATAGGGAATATTAGTGTGAAAGCTGCAGACGCATCTCAGCATCCCGAAGGACGTGGCGTGCCCAAAGCGCCATGACTGACGTCCTCCTGAACTACGTGACTAGGTCTGGCTGCAGTGAGGTCGCCGAAACGTAAGCCCACCTCCAGATTGATTGAGGTCGATAACACCAAGATTACCATTTAAATTTGATTAAGCTGGAATTAATTCAAAGATGGTCTAAATTTTACCCAGAGGCCGTTTGTATAGCATCTCAAGTTCTCCGACCAAGCTTAGTTGATTTCAAGACAAGTTTTAGTTTAATTTAACTATTTCGAACATTAATCATCTTTATCCAAGTTTGAACTTTTTTTTTTAATTTCATGATTTGCCTAAGTCAGATGGATTACTGAGAATTTTATTGATATTGATATAGCTACTGAAAACATTTTAGTTATTTAATTTTCCTTCCTGCCTTAATAAAAGTTTGTAAGGAAGGGTGTAGGGAAGTTTATCTAAGTAATATTCTTCAGTAATTCATTCAATATATTAAGGCACATCATCAGTTGATTTCTTTTATACACATTACAGAAAAATTCTAAAATAATATATTTTTTTTCTGATTAGATATCCAATTAAATACATTTACACTTTCAATTAATTCTTTTATTTGAGTAGTGTTGGGGTATTTTGTGTTCTATTTGAAGTGTTTTTCTGAATATGTGTCTTTATGAGTTATTGTCTGATTTGATGAGGCATACTCCTTGAAAAGGGTGTTTATCTTGAAATTGCTAAAGCACCCAATAACAAAACCAAAAGCAACGTGAACGTATATATATTTTTAAAATTAATTAATTAATTATTTTTAAACCATTTTATTAATATTAAAGTCTCTACAACATGTAAAACACAATAGCAAAGTATTATATTTTAGAATAAATGAAACTTTGCCTTGGTATCTTCTATAACTTGTAATATTTATTTCATATTCAATATGAATCAAAAACAGTGAGAGCAGCAATGTCTTGACTATAGTAGGAAATAGTTTACAGTTAAAATATTGTTTTATAAAATTTTTGGGTATGCTGTTTGTAAATTAAATGTTGCCTATTGAAATACATTTTTAGGTAACACTGATGGAAACAAATTTCATTGTTATTGTTAAAAATATCAGAGCAAATTAAAGTGGGTGGGCCCTAGTGCCATGGTGTTTTTTTCGTCCGAGGAAGAAACTTGAATAGGCGGAGCAGAGCTTCTCTCTCTCTCTTTCTTTCTTTCTCTCTCTCTCTCTCTTTCTCTCTCTCTTTCTCTCTCTCTCTTTCTCTCTCTCTTTCTCTCTCTCTCTCTCTCTTTCTCTCTCTCTCTCTCTATATATATATATATATATATATATATATCTCTGCATGTGGAAGTTTTTCATTGCTAGTAGTAGCAGGAAAATTATACAGGTTTGTTTTCAATTTAAGCATATTTCATACTTATCACAGCAAAAATAATGATTTTTTAATTTGTAATTTACCACCAAAATAATGATTTTTGAATTTGTAATTTACCACTAAAATCAAATTTTAATGTTTGAATACCTATTATTATATATTTAGATGTGATGGCGGGACGGTTACAAATCCGAAGCTCGCAGAAGTGCGGCAACATGACACAGTGTGTTGCTTTTTGCTGAACGAAGTGTTTCTTTTTCTTCCTGCAAAAAAATACTTTAAATTACCACATCAAGTCCATACACCTTGTGTTTTTAAACCTATCTAGACAAGTTACGATGTGATAAATCTGTGTTTCCATGGCAGGAATAAATGCACTGTAACGTGTGTCATGACCACTGTGTGAAAGGCTAGTGTTTGTGCGCGATTGCAAATATTGGACGTGCAAATTTATACGTTTTAACTGTGAACTGTTCTTATGACAAAATTAATTATTTCAAAGTCACTTCTATCTATCTTAACTTTGTAACTTTGCCCTGTGATTTGAATGTTTGCCACAAGCCCATAAAATTACTAAGCCCAGCCAGAAAATTTTAAATAAATAATTTAATAAAGCTAGTAAAAACTAAGTACCTATGCAAAGAAATATGAGCAGAATAAAAGTTACGGTAGGTCTATTTGTGTGCATATATGTTTGCCACCATCTTTTAAGTTTGTCGCTGCTGCGTTACTAAAAATAAGCAACATGAGTTGTATGCTTGAATTTACTGTCTTTTTCGTTGAACTGATTGCTCCTTCGTTTTAATATTTACTCCAACTGAGGCCATCCTTGTAACGAAATAACCCAACACACACCAATAACAAGAGTTTAAATGCTACAGTTTTTTTCTCTCACAGTTGTAACAGGGCTAAACACAGTCACTGCAAAATATTAACATGTGTTATGTGTAATGTGTTATATAGTGTATAACACAAATATGTTAACAATAACCGTAAGAACTATCGTCAATATTGTTAAAAAGTCATAAGCTGACCTAAATATGGTTATATGCCTAAATTGTGAACATTTGCACGTAATGGTTTTTGGTAACCAAAAGTAGAACTTTAGCAGGGCTTCAAAAAAGTGTGAAGTAATTGTGGATGGCCTATATTAAATCTTTGGGGCCTAGTATTTGTACAACTATTTTTATACAGTTGCTACTGTTTTTATAGTTTTATTTTAAATAGTGTTAATCATTACTGTAATTTACATATGTATTATTATGATAGAAAAAAAAATAATAATGATAGTGTGTGGCATTATTCTCAGTTCATAAAAACAACACATGGGTGCTATGATTTAGACGAGTTCAGCTATTTGCCCTTGAAGACAGCTGAAGCAGTACTTATTAGAAGTTCCAACTTCTAGAAGTGAAACATTCTATGGGCTTTCAAGAGTTAGAATTATGCTTGTTAGCCTTTTGTCATAGTAGGTATAAATAAGAACATCACAGTTTTTGTTGTCCAAAGTAGAGGTTAGTTTGTAAAAATCAGCACTATAATATAATTTTTTGCACCATACAGGATTGCTGAATTATTGAAGTTATACACGTTACATTTGTCTTGTGTGAAGAACTAGCTGCTAATAAATCAGCACAATTTTAAATAAACTGTGTGAGTAAGAAATTTCACAGCAACACGTTTTGGGTAATGCAAGCTAGCAGTGACGGTATCTACTTAATAGTTAATTCTGGCTCCTTCTACTCAATAGGTAGTTCTATGCTGGCCAGTTAAAAATCTGTAAGAACAGGTATATTGTCGCTGTGGCAGTTTTATTTTTACAAATCTTTTGCCTATTTTATTCACTATACATAATTCAAACTTTAGACATCACAAACCGTTTAAAATATAGCAAGCCAGGAAATTAAACACAACAGGATAACTTAATAACTGTGCAACGGTCATTGAGTATAATTTAAATGTTTTAGCATATCACCGGTACCTGTTGACCTGTTTTTGGTTGATGTGATAAATACTGATTCATGTGAGTAGTCAGTGCAATTTTAGTATCAACTGTATGGTATGGACTTGAGATAAAGTGCTGTATTAAAATTTGGTAACATTTATTATACAGCCAGTACTCATTGGCTGTTGAATTGATAATGATTAATTTGCACACACAAAACATACATGCATGTGCGTGCAGTGTTGCTAGTTTGTACTGATTACTTTAAGTCCTCTGAATGTAGATTTTTGGAAACTTTTTTTACTGTAGTAATTTGTTATAAATTCTGTCTTGTTTTGCTTATTTTATTATAGTGCACAGCTTATAAAGTTACATTTGTCTCCAAGTGGATTAACACAACTATCTGAAGTGATGGAGGATTTCCCATATGAAATGCTGTATGAAATTTTTACCTATGTGCCAGTGGATGAATTATATTTCAAACTTGGAAGTGTATGTAGGAAATGGAAAGATGTTGCACTGGACAAGAGGTTATGGCGAAGGAAACGGTACTGTCCAAGAGCTAAGACAACAGATGAAGAAATAGTATGTTTGTTGTTTGATGTGCAGGTACTAGAAATGTTTGACGCGTATGAGTGTACCGTTGGGACGCAAGTGTTTAGTGCTCTGTCTACAAACAGTTCATACTTGACTGAGGTTATATTATCACCAAAACAAGCTTTGGACCCATCTGATTTGGAAAAACTTTTAATGGTTACGAACTTGAAAATTTTAAGTCTTCACATTGATGATAATGAAATGGCCAAGAATAACTTCAAAATGTTAGGAGAATTCCATAGTTTGGAGAAACTCACATTATCAGGTGTATTCTGCTACAGAATAGGTGTAACGATGGCTCTTGCAACAGGTTGTAAACTTCTGCAGGAACTCAACCTGGGCTGCCTTTCTTGTAATGGAATCACATCTGCTGTAGACATTGCTGCCATTCTTAAGTGGAAAGGTGCACAGCTTGTGTCCTTCACGTTCACATGTCAGCTGTTGTCCCCACATCTGACTGATTTGATTGGACGGTGTGCAAAACTGCAAGAACTACACATGAATATTTATCAGTCTTGGGTTTTTGTAGATTTTTGTCCTCTTCTCATACTGAAGAATTTGAAAGCATTTTCTGTCATTGGTCATTTGAATAGCAATCCTTCATTAGAGCATTTATTTGCTCACCTAGAGTGGGACGATCTGAAATACTTAAATCTTACAGTAAGTGAAGGCAATGTCACTGATATTATGTTTCATAACTGTTCCAAGTTAAGAAGTTTACGACTTGAGGGAAATGATGAGGTGAAAGTTGCATTGAGAAATATCCGCAGGCTTTCTGATCTAGAGGAACTGACTTTAGCATATTGGACATCACCCTTTGAAGAGACATTGTTATACATTTCTCAGCTGAAAAATTTGAAAAAGCTGTGTTTTGAACATTGTCCTGAACTGAGAGATGCAGACATCCTGGATTTGGTGTTGTGTCATGATTTGGAAACTGTTACCTTGAACAGATGTTGTGGTATTTTAGGGTATAATTTCCGCTTGATTGCTGATCAGTTAAAATGTTTGACCCTGTTAAATTTTTTTGAATGTGAGAATTTGAAGGACTTTCAAGTAATCCAACTACAAAAGTTATTTCCTCACTTGACTGTAAATGTTAATAATATAAAACAAAATTTGTCATAATATATGATGTATAAATAAAACACTGTGATGTAATTTTGCAAACAAAATGTAAAGCTGTTATTACTTGAATCATTATTTATTATTAATAAAATTTAATGCCATGCTCTGAAAGTAGTATTGCTTTTTATTGCAACTATTTCAGAATTTTTATAAGGTATTGATCAATGTGTGGGAACTAAGCAAAAGTTAGTTGATGCATATTATGTGCTCATTTACGCCATTGGTTGAATTGTTTAAAGCCAAGAAAGACAATTTTCTCTGCATAATTTTTAATAGAGTACAATGCTGTTGCATTCTAAGGCACAGTGATATCAAGTAATGTCACTTAAAAGATATGGTTTTTTTTCAGTCATAACATTTAGAAATTGTTTATTGTAATACATTTGTAATTTATACTGCTATTTAAAGATATGGGTTTTAAGTTCCTACCACATAATATAAATTCACCATTCCAAAAGTTTGGTAATTCTTTATACAATCTTTTACATTTTAAGTAGTGATGGGATGATACCCACATCTGCTTGACACTGATCCTTAATCAATTCCATTAGTTAGCTTTTAGATACCTTTACAGATACTCAAAACTTAACACTATGAAAAATTATTGGTATACAGGCCACTAGTTGAACCACTTCAGTAGGAAATTTTATTCGGAAGGAGATTTAATTTCAGTAGGAGGTTTAATTATGTCTTTATTAGAAATGGTTTTCCATCGAAACAAATATATTTCACTCTGCCAAAAGCGATTATATTCCATTCTTGGTTTCTTCATACTTTTTGAATCACACCTTTGAAAAATTACCCCATATATAACGTGTTTGGTTGTTTCCTAAATATCTCGTGTGTCACAACCATTTTATACATATGTTAACATAAAATTGTCTTGTTTTTCATCAAATTGAACTTTTACAGTATTTTATGCATAAATTATAATACTTAATTTACAATTAATACAAATAAAACCAGAGAAAAAATAGGTATGTTGGTAATGCCTAGTAAGAAATGGTTCTCATGCAAAATGTCATTAAACTGAGTGTGCACGAATGTAGTCCCTTTGGTGTAATTTCCTAGACTTAGTTAAGCTTTGTCTGCATGAGGCGGAGGAATATCCTGAAAGTAAAACTTCAGCACTGTTTCAGAGAAATTTGAAGTAACTGTGAATGGACTATGGCGTGCTTTTAGAAGCAAATAATTACATTGCCTGCTTCTCTCCAGCAATCCAAGTTTGATTCATAGATTTCAAATAGATTCCCAGCTGCTGTGTTTTCATAATATTTTATTTTAATGAAGCAAAAGAATGCATTCATTTTTGTGTCACTATAAATGATGCATTGCATTTTTATCCCATTATTCAACAATAAATGGCACAGCCGATGCATGCACAATCGTTTGAAATGCCAATTACAGCCATTGTTTTTGTATTGAAAACTGAATTGCAGGGTAAACGACCTGCAATTTATTTTATAGTATCATTGATGGCATTTTTGAAAGAATATTGCAACAGTAAGTTTTTGAGCCATACCATTTACAGATTGCTTTCATTTGAATATAATGTGTAAACCACTTTTTTTTAACAACCTCTAGCTTATGAGCTTGTACATTGCAACTGGCGAGCTAGTAGTTGTTAAATGATCCGCTAGATTGCTGCGCTGTTACTCCAACGTACATTTGCTAGGTTTTCCACTAGATGACACGTTGCCCTAGATCCTGTTCTCGGAAACACACATCCACCCGATTGACTCAACTGCTTTTGTGTATGGCTATCACTGAATTTTACGTTGTTTGTTGAAGGATACGTTTCATGTTACAAAGCATGTATTGCATGTGATATTTTTGTTACAGAATTACCGCAAAATATATTCCACGTCCTGCATACAATTCAGTCTGTAGACCAAGTAACTTTTATGAACAATTTCATGTAGTACGTAAACTTTGAACCATTTTATTGCGGATCTTCACCAACATTTTTAAAAACTTATCTACCTTATTTAAAAATTTAGAAAACTAATGTATTTATTTATTAACATATATATTATAAATGGCACAGTCAAAACTAAAAATAATTATTCAGTACTGCTGCACTTAAGATTTTTTTGAGGCCAAAATATTTATGATACTCGATTCTAATCTGCACCTTGTTTTTCAGAAATATTTTCTGAAAAATTGTGGTTAGAATTGAGCAATTATGGTAATAAAACACATCAAATAATATCTGTTACAACAAGTGTGAACTCCCCCCCCCCTCCCCCATCATTGTTTACAATAATCGGTATCGAGAATCGGAATTAGCCCATCCCTAATTTTAAGTTATATTTGCCTTGCACAAAATTTTTTTTAAAGATTTTTAATGTTTAACATAAAGTAAGTATTCAGGTTAGGTTTTTTTTTAATTTTAGGTGTTTTTATTTTAGTAGAGGAACATTGAATGTCAGCTCATCACTTTTGTCTATTGTCAATTTAAATTAGAGTACTGTTCACACTGTGGAGCTTTGTTTGTATGTATGTACTCTTGTATTATTGGCTTAGCTCATAGGATTCGTCAGTTTGTTTAAATGGATGACCAACACGGATGAGAGGCTGTTGCTGACATTGCTGCAGCAATAGGGCCGGCCTCGTAAGGGGCCTGGCACTCCTTTTGTTATACAAAGATATACACAAGCTGGGATGTTCCCAGTAGTTTATAAAAAACTTGATGTGACTCTTAGTTTTATGGACAGTCATTTTTTATATTGTGTGTACAATAATGTGTGGCTACACACTCCGTTGGAACGTCCAACAACTTAAATTTCTTGATGTAACCAAATGTATGGAAAAAAAATGTTTAATACGCAAAAAATTTAATATTTTATTAGAATATATTTTGCAAAAAATAATATAATTTTTTTTATAATTTGTGATTTGAAAATTTTGAAAGCCTTCATATTCCAGTAGTTGAAACGTAAAAAATGAGGAGATGGGTAGGGAGGGCCTGAGGTTCCCATGCCAATGGGGTCCATTGTTGGTGCTCAATGACCCTGTGAATGACATATTTGGTATTACTGCATGCTCACATGTAGCCAGGTGATGTTGCTCCTTCCCCCTCTCCTCCTGGGCACAAAACAGTCAGCATCTGAGCCAACAGGTGCACACTGTATGGAGGGTGTGCGCAGTACTTAACCTGAGATTCGAGATATCTAGAGGACATTATGCCCTGCTTGTTAGCATGGGTGTGTGTACTTAGTGCTTGTACAGCGTAAAAAGTGTTGTTCAGCGGCGAGATCTGCACGTGTTTGAACAGCTGTATTAGGCAGGTGAGTGGAAGTTATTTTTAGAATCGTGCAATGGCTTGCCTGCGAGCTTCTACCATAGCAGTGACCATAATTTGTGACACACGTAACATTTCCTGTGTATGATGTGCCCATTGAGTGTGTTCACAACTCGTGAATGCACCCTTCCCAATATCTTTGTTTCTGTTTACTGCAGCAATTTCATATGTTTTACAAAGGACGTTCCTATGAATTTCTGCGATTCCATATAGTTTTTACACTGTTGCCATTAGTAATTCATTATATTCTTTTTTTATTTTGATTACTACAAACTTAAGATAAGGAGCATGTGTAAGTGTTTCAGTCTGGGATGTTTCAACAGGCCTTTACACAACTTTGCTACTTTACAGCGATCGGGAAGTTCTGTTATGAAAAAAATCCAACAACCCTTAATACACATTTCCTGCAGAGAAATTGACGTGTTTTTGTCATTTGTTGCTTTTCACAGGATGAGATTCATTTTCAACAGAATCGTTTGTAACTAACATTTGTTTGAAAGTGAAATTTATTTTTAAAGCGTATTCTCGCAATGCGCTTTGAAATCACAGAAGTAGTATGTGCGGGATTTAATTCTACATTGTAAATGGTTTTTATCAACGTGTCTACTTGCCGCTTGTAGGATGTGAAATGCGTTGTTATTGTACACTGGCGAGATAAGCATGCTTACTGGAAAATCAGGGGAAGGAAGTTATTTTTATAATCGTGCAAAAGTGTGGTTATATGGTCATGGAGCATGGTGTTGCTTACGTGAAACATAGTCTACATTTGTAGGGAAATATCACGTGTGACTTATTATAGTCAATCCTGAATTTAAGTTGATTGCGCATGTTTGTTGTGTGAAATGGCTTCCCCCTCAGGAGAAAAGCTAGAATTAGATGTTCAGTGGCAATGCTTGCCACATCACCTTTATTGATTATGGAAAAAGTGCTTGAAATGGATTTTAAAGAGAGCAATGATAGAGACAGACTGTCTGTCTGTTGTGATGCGTTTTTAGCAGTCTGGCAGCTGCGTGAGGCGGGCAGATGATCGAACGATAACACAACAGGAGCGTCAAGGTCAGTACATAGTCAAGAGCGTAGAGAGCGTGGTCAAATGTTGCATGGTCGGTTACACGGCAGACAGTGCCGCTATTAATAACAAGTATGTCTATTATTGTATTATTGCCACTAAAGGGTGACCAGGACTTGTACTCTTCTCATTTCTGAGAAAAAATGTGCAAGTGACACATGGGTAAAAAGGGAATTTAACTGCCACACACTCATGTTCGCAGCAGGGGAAGGGATGGTATGCCACCTGTTTATGTTTCCAGAGTATCATCTAAGCCCGAGGAAGTTATAAAAAAAAATAGAAAAGAAAGGCACAGGAGTGAAAATGTTGACAAAGTCGGGGATGCAAAATAAAAGAGAGAGGTTTCAGTGCAAGTCGACACGCTCGCTGAAAATATGTACTACTCACCCGAAACGCAGAAAATATATCAACTACACAAGCTCAGGTTGTTCTTTCCTTTCCCTTGGACAGCTAACGGTCGGTCGTAAATTACCAGAAATACATGCTGCTCATCCTCCCTCCTGGCTGCACAAACATCTTTGCCATGTTGAAAACATTAATACTAATGAGGGCCACTTAAATATTCCTACCTGTAGATTTTTTTGGTACATTACCATTTACTGAACTTTCTGGTTTACCGGACTATACCTCCCCCCCATCCCAATTAGTCTGGTAAACAGAGGCTTTACTGTAATTTCAATTTATTATGCATGGTAAACAAAGATATTCCATTGATATTACAGTTATTTAATAATTTGAGCGATGCTATGCTTTGCCAAAGAAATTTCTATAATAAATACCAAGTACATTTTATGACTTGAAAGCTGGTAACACAACAGTGACTTCTCTCCTAAGACACAGCAGCAATTACTGGCGATTCTAGTGGCAGTCTGGTAGACTCTTTCCATGAGAAAGGTCTCTCAACATGAACTGATTCACTCACCGGTTGCCTACTGTGACTCCCAGCTTGTAGGGAACAGTAGAAGTAAAGTTTGTGAATTCCCTTGTACTAGGACTACTTGGCTACTGGGCATATGATCAGTCTTCAATTTTAGGGTTACTTTGGCCAGGACACAATAAAGGAATTTGTTGGAAACCAGCAGAAATTCAAATAAGGCTGATAACATCCCTTTTTGTAGATAATAAATAATTTTTTTGAGTGAATTAATTCAAACAGAAATGATGTTTCGAGCATGTTCATCTATATACCCTCTAGCTTAACATACAAAAAAATATACTTCCCTACCTTTGCATCATAGGCCGCCATATTGGATAAATGGCAGCTATCCGATGTCTTGAAGGAAGTTTGTCTAAATTTGTGCGAAAACAGTGCATCTGAAGGAAAATATGTAAAAAACTAAAGAGAATAAAATTTTACACACAATTGGTTTCTGGAATTTTTTTGATTTAACCATTGGTTCAGCCACATTTCTTTCAGATTTAAGACATTTAAATTTTTTCTTGTGGGCATTTTTTTTGTCACCAACCCAATAAATTCAAAAATTGTCTTATAGCTTTCAAAGGTTTTAATTCTAAATATGCATTAAATTGGTTTTGAAGTACATGAGGAGTGCAGTGTTTCTCAAGACATCTTCATAACTTTCATGGTCCATGCCACTTGCTATATTAGTACAACTGTATCCACTGCAGTGTTTGCAAATGCATGGCTCATTTCCAGAAATTTTGTAGGTACACTTTAATTATTTTAAGTAAGTTTTCTGGTGCTGCTGGAAGGTCGGTTGTCACATGATGAAGTCTCCCACAAACATACCTCCATCCTAAATTGCTTGCATTTGTGGCATTACTATCCAATGTTTTTCAGATAATGCATTGATATAGAACTTGAAGCAGATGATGTTTTGCTGCATTTTCAGATGGTGGTAGATGAGCAATACCAATGCTAAAGTTGTAGTTTTGTGTAGCGTGACACTGAACAGAAGAAAAAAGCTAAGTCTGCCTATTGAGGCCCAAGGTCTGCCATAAAAAATTACCTCTCATTTCTTAAACATTTCTTCAGCCAGATACTTGGGACCCCATTAAGCAGTTGTAGCAACTAGCTGATCCAATCTCTGCGACAAAGATATATGCAGTTTTGTTGGGTGTAGAACTGTTTCCTCAGTGTCTGACGGGAAAGAAAGTTACTACCTCCCAATCCCCATCACAAACTGCTATTGATACTGTTGTAATATAATATACAATGCAATATTAAAAGTTTTTATATTCTTAAGATGGCAATACTGTAAACAAATTATTAGCTATCAAGCTACCGTTGTTGTGTCATGGCGCTATGTGCCTTGTTGAAATTATATTGTTCTTTCTTAAAACTAATAAATAGTTTATTGAAGTGATCCGGAGTATTTCTTTATAAAACCTACAGGTTATGGGGCCTAGACACCTAATCTTGTATGGTTGAAGTAAAATAGTGCACGTAAATACTGCAACAACAGTTGTTTGAGGTTAGTACGACCAAGCGGCGGCGTGGCGAGAAGGAAAACTTGTTCAGAACGGACAAGGAAGGAAGGTTTNTTTACCTCATTCACGAGAGTACCAAATAAATTCGTAATCTTGGGTGACGGAACGCAAATTAGTGCACAAGGGCGCTGACAGATGGCGGTACAAGTCTCAAATGGCAAAGAATGGATTAAAACAACCATAGACAACGTGTTGTACGTGCCTGATTTAAAAACAAATTTATTCTCTGTGCAATGCGTCACTGCAAGAGGTTATGTCATGATGACAGATGAAAACTTATGCAAATTTTACAAGAAAAATAAGTTGTTGGCAATCGCGGAACGAGCTGGAAATATGTATTACCTGAACTTTCGCTATAAATGCGGGGTAGCAAGTACTGCACAAGTCAAGTCGGACATAAATGAGTGGCATGAAAAACTTGTTCATCAAAACATGATGTACGTAAAGTTGTTTAGAAGGGAAAATTCATCGTTTACCTTTTTCTAACAGCGATAGTAAAACAACGAGGACGTGTGAGTTGATTCATGCCGATACCTGTGGCCCCATGGAGGAAACATCTGTGGGAGGTTCGAGGTATTTTGTGGTGCTTAAAGACGACTATTCAAAATATAGAAGTGTTTACTTCGTCAAAGGAAAACATGAAGTGAAAAAATGCATCGAGAAATTTATAAACAGAGCGGAAAATGAAACTGGAAATAAAGTGAAGTATTTCAGAAGCGACAATGGACTCGAGTTTGTAAATAAGGAGGTGGAAGGATTGTTTCTCAACCGGGGAATAATACATCAACGCACAGTCCCTTACACACCTGAACAAAACGGCAAGGTAGAGAGAGAAAAAAGAACGCTTATTGAATCTGCTAGAACCATGCTATGCGCTAAAAATCTGCCTAAGTCATTGTGGGCGGAAGCAATTAACACGGCAGCGTATGTGTTAAATAGAACTGGGAAGAGCACTGAAGTTGATAAAACTCCATACGAACTGTGGACAAAGAAAACTTTTGATATTCAAACATTAAAAATATTCGGTTCACCTGTGGTTGTCCATGTCCCTCAAGAAAAAAGGAAAAAGTGGGACTCTAAAGGAGAAAAAGGAATAGTAGTTGGTTACGGAGAAGACGTAAAAGGGTACAGAATATTTTTCCCACACAGGAACACTGTAGAAGTAAAACGGGACATTGTGTGTATAGAGCAAGAAAAGACACAAGAAAAACAGCAGTTGGTAACGTGTGAAGTGGAAAATTTGGTGGCAGAAGAAACCATAAGCGTACCAGATACAAATGGGAGGGATGTTGATGAAGAACTGAGCTGTGAACAAGAACGGAGACCGTCAGAAAGTCAAGTCGAGACCGAAGGTAGTGATTATGAACCATGTTACAGTGGTAAAGAAACAGAAACTGAAGTCACCATCTCCTCAGAAGCTGACGATGCACTACAAAGTTCACCAGATACTCACCAAGATCAGCGGAGAAGCAAACGAGCGAGAAACCAAACGTCGTTCTACAAGTGTAACAATATTTATTCGATGGATGAGGAGCCAAAGACGTACGAAGAGGCAATGAGAAGAGAAGATGCAAGTAAGTGGAAATAAGCTATAAGTATGGAATTACAGACTCTAAATGGAAACAATACATGGGAGGTGTGCGATACTTCTGTAAATAAAAAGACTAAGTAGTAAATGGGTTTTTAAGATAAAGAAAACTGGTAATGATATACAGTATAAAGCTAGGTTGGTAGCTAGGGGTTTTGAACAAAATGATGATTTGAATTTAAATGAGATTTATGCACCTGTGGCTAAATTGTCAACTTTCAGATTATTCACAGCCATAGCAACCGGCGTAACTTACCTATTTACCAAATGAATGTAACTGGGGCATTTTTATACGGGGAAATTTATGAAGAAATTTTTATTCATTTACCAGATGGGGCATATTTTGATGATAAAAATATTGTCAAGTTAAACAAATCTTTGTATGGTCTAAAAAAATCACCCAAATATTGGAATGAAAAGTTCAACTCAGTTTTAACTAGAGGAGGCTTTGTGAGGTCACAGTGTGACTCATGTCTTTATTCAAAGTGCAATGATAAAGATCAAATGTATATTCTAATATACGTTGACGATTTGTTAATTTTTGGCACAAATGAGAACCAAATTTCTGATGTCAAACTAATGTTACAGAAAGAATTTAAAATGAAAGATTTGGGTTTAGTATCTGATTTTCTTGGAATAAATGTCAAACAAAACTTAGAAAGTGGTGTAACCAAATTAAGTCAGAAAAGCTATTTAGAAAATGTATTGAGGAAATTCAAAATGGAAAACTGTAAGCCAATGTCAACCCCCATGGACCAAAATTTTAATGCTAAAATGTTTGAAAATAAGGAGTGCCAAACAGATCAAAATATTGAAAATGTATGTAGACAAATGAGGATGCGTAATGTATGCTGTCTCAGGCACAAGACCAGATCTGTGTGTAGCTGTTTCTATATTAAGCCGATACCAAAACAATGCAAACGATGTACTGTTAACGGCTTTAAAAAGGGTATTAAGATATGTAAAACATACTATTGATTATAAATTGGTTTATAAATGAAATGATAAATCGCTAGTGGGTTACTGTGATGCTGATTGGGCAGGAGATCTCAGAGATAGAAAATCTACCACTTGCTATTGTTTCATGTATTCAAATTGTTTGATTTCATGGTGTTCGAAGAAGCAATGCTCTGTAAGTCTCTCATCAACTGAGTCTGAATACATAGCAATTAGTATGGCAGCTAGTGAAGCATGTTGGTTACAAAATTTGTTAAATGATTTTAGGGTAAAAATTGTTGACCAGACTACAATTTTTTGTGACAACCAGTCCGAAATATCGGTTGCAAATACAAGTAGTGTTAAGCGGTTAAAACATATCGATATTAGATTTCACTATATTAAAGAATTAATAATAAAAGGTAGAGTGTCTCTGAAATATGTAAAAACTGAAGAACAGTTAGCTGATATGTTTACAAAAGCCCTAAACAAAGAGTTAATTTTTAAATTCACTAATCAGTGTGGAGTAACCATGTAAATTTATTTGTGTAAAAATTAGGTAAATATTGCATTGTGGGTGGGTGTTGTAATATAATATACAATGCAATATTAAAAGTTTTTATATTCTTAAGATGGCAATACTGTAAACAAATTATTAGCTATCAAGCTACCGTTGTTGTGTCATGGCGCTATGTGCCTTGTTGAAATTATATTGTTCTTTCTTAAAACTAATAAATAGTTTATTCAAGTGATCCGGAGTATTTCTTTATAAAACCTACAGATACCATTATGGATTAGTGATTACATTCAACCATTTGTGCTGCACATGACATCACCACTGAGGGAACTCTTGTGATCAGATGTAAACTGGCAGTGGCTTAAAATGTCACTTGGACTGTGTTGTGGCCATCAAAGTTGCTATGAGTAGGGCACCTACTTTAGGAACATTTGATGGCCATAAGTTTATTGCCACCAAGTGTGCTGCATCACAAGAGGATCTAGGATGCTGTCTGCTAATGGACAGCTAATATTGCATGCTTCTGACAGTCTTCCAGAAACACAAAAAAACTGGACACAAACAGAAAAAGGATTTTTTTTTAGCCATAATTTATGCAACCCTTAAGTTTCACTATTACATTTACAGTGTTGCGGTGCAGATTCACGCCGATCACAACCACTTGTGGTGACATTGAACAAACAAGTGTCTAAGATCATGTCACCTTCTTCTGCACCCTGAAATTACATCATTTGGATGTGCCGTACTTGGTGGAAAGATGACGTACATTATAGACCTGTTGTCTCAGAAAGTGGAGAATGACAAAAAAAATTAAATTTGTGTAATTATGCATAGTGTTAGCAAGCATCTCGTAATGAGAAGAGAGTACAAGGAGGAATTTAAAAGAGAACTAGCTGCAGATCTGGTGCTAAGTGATGATGTGGAACAGGATGACCTCATAAAATATATTGTGTTAACTCATGTTTTCCCATATTGGCCTGCCCAATGTGCCTTTTTTTTTTTGTATAGGATGATGATGATATTTATTTATATGTGATACAATAGTAGTTCTAAAAAAAGAGATTGAGCCTGCTAAAGGAGATTCATGAGGGTCATTTGAGGGTGGCAAGACAAAAGCTGGAGCTAGGAGGTTACTATTTTGGCCAGGAATGTGTATAGACACATTGAACAATGTGTGACAGAATGTAGGGTGTAAATAAATACATAACTACAAACATGAAAGAACCATTGCTTCATCACACAGTACACGCACTTCCATTTGAGAAAGTCCTTGAGTTTGGAGCAGAGAGTTGTTTGATAATGTATGATTATTTCTCAAAATGGTTAGAATTAGTACAATTGTGTATTGTATTAAGCAAACCGGTAGTATAATCAATGCTTTGAAAGGCTTATCTTCTGCTCATGAGATAGGCGAGATGGAAATTGCTGACAATATGCCTTTTTTGATCTTACGAATGTACAAACTTTGCTTGTGAACTTGACTTTGAAATACATACAATCCACTCCACTTTACTTGCAGCCTAATAATTGGCAGAAAAGGGTGTGGGAATAGTCATCATCTAACAAAGTGAGGAGGAGAGGAAATAATACTGGATGCCACTGTTGGACTATCGGCACACGTCAGGTCTGGAAGTTCCATCATCAGGAATTTTGATAAGTATATTAGTCAGAATACAAATATCTGTAGCTATAAATAACCTACTTTCAAAGGTCAAACTACAGCTTAAATCAGTTAGTTGCAAAACAGGCTAAGGGTGAAGTAATATCGTGATCGACACGTGCAAAGAAAACCCACAGAATATGTGAAAGGTCAGGTAGTAATTGTACGAAAGGGTAGAGTGTGGGAACCAACCACAATTCTTGAGAAATATGGGGGCACTGTTGTAAATAATTAATGATCAATCAGGTAAAGTGTTTTTTTTTTGCCAAAATACAAAACACTTGAGTAGAAAAGTGGCAATCCTAATCGGTCCAAAAGTAGGGAAGGTTTTGTGAATGTTTTTGGTACACAGGAAATTGAGAAGTACTTGCAAGATGGCAGATGTTATGTGGTGTGGCAAACTTGTAGTACGGTACTAAATAGTGTTGTTGAGAATGTAATGAAAGAAAGCAATAACAGCACAAATAAAACTGTTAACATAAGTAAATGTGCAACCCTTGTTGTTTGATAGTGTTTAACAAATAATTGTATTCATTTTATGGACTCTATGCACATCGTCAGTTGCAGTACAGGATTGGGGAAAAATACAAAATGAATCCTTCACTGTTGTAGAAATTAATTTGATGTTTCAGTTTCAAATGATAAGCTTCAGACTATATTAAACATCATTTTAAACAATACTAAGTTTTTTTGTCTATGCTCTGTTGTTCAGACTGACATATCAGATAGGTACATCATTTTATCTGGCAGTGAATATGTTGGCAGTTCTGTTTCATATCCACAAAATATGTAGTTTTGCCACAGAAGCTAGTTAGTAAACATGGTGAAGTACAATGCAAGGACGTGCTTATAATTGTTCTTGGCAGTGATATGTTACTTTCTCCAATACAAGGTTGAAGTGTGTCATCTGTTTTGTGGAAATGCTTAGTGGATATAAAACACTGATAGAAATGCAAGACATGATTATCAGGTGTGGCATACCCATAGTGTGCGAAAGAGATAATAATTGGAACTTATCCAGTAGACCAGGTTCTATGAAAAAAAAAATTGGTTGTCTGTAAAGTTGGTTTACTGACGATAGTTGAACGTGACAACGTCTTACGAAAATACTGATGGAATGGTAGCATTTTTCAAAGGAAAATTTTAATTTCATTTGTTTAATAGATTTGTATGTATATAGAGAAGGAGGTAATTGGAAATCACAATGAAATTGATCAAGTGAGATTTATTTGTACGCATAAATACAATTATGTCAATTTTTTTTTTACAATTTAATAGTCCACGCAGACGCATCGCTCACTCAAGTAGGAGAGAGACGGATGTCGAACGCTGCCGAACGCAAAGGCCGATTGTGCTTCTTTTTCGCTCGTTCCGCGCTCTCGCTTGCACTTCAAGCCTTACATGGAACGCCTCAGAGCGAGGTAACGCCGCATGAGTCATGTTTTTTCGTGCGTGCAGCCGGCTCTATCGAATTATAAGACGTTGTCACGTCAAAAAAAAAAGCTTAACGAACATTTTCTTTGCTGCCTCATTTCTGAAGACTATTTGTTATGTTGGTTGTACATGCGGAATTAAGGGTAAGTACCTACAACATTGTCTGCATCCAAGTGCTTGTAGTATGGATATTGTCACATGTTCTAGCTCTTCAGTTAACAGTTAGTCGCAATGGCTTGTTTATGAAACATGGTGCTCCGGAATTGATTGTCTTCGTGAGAGATAGAAGTACTGTGTAATAGTTATTTAATATCCTGTTTCGTACTTTCTTGTTTCAGAAGCAGTGGCATGATTTCAAGTTTGTGGTGTACATTTTTATCTCACATTAAAAAAAATTAATGATGGCTTCCATAACCATTAATGATCTACCAATAGAAATTCTTTCTCACATATTTTCTTACATGAGTGTTGAAGAACTGGTGCTTAGTGTGAGGAATGTTTGTTCTCACTGGAGAGTCATCATTGACAATGATTCTGTATTATGGAATGCTGTCACATTCATAGCTGATAATGAACCAGAGTTGGTGTATGACTTATCCTTTTTTTTTAGTAAGGCATCAATGCTTAGAAATGTAAAAGTAACAGCTGGTTTCAATGTGAAATTTATACTGAAGGTGTTGATCAGGCATTGTCCCAATATCAGGAAACTGGAATTTTGTAGTGCTGTAGATTTAACATCTGAAAATTTGAAAGATATTATTATCAATCTGAAACAATTAGAATTATTAACTTTTGGGTCAAAGGACATTAATAGTGATGATATAAAACTATTAGGCATGTGCTGCAATTTGAAATGTTTGACACTTGTTGGTGACATGGTGCGTTTTGAAAACTTGCTTGATGGACTTACGTCTGGATGCTGTCATTTGGAAGCACTTCACTTGAAATCTTTGAAAAGCTACAGTTGTGAAAATGATGATCTGATGAAGTTGTTGGCTGTGCACAAAGATACTTTGAAGTGTCTGTCAGTTTCGAGTCGAAAGATAGATTTGTTGCTACTGGACAGGATACGCTGCTGCTCACAATTGAGGAAACTTTGCATAGAATGGACTACAAAGCAAGAAGCCACAGACCTCACCAATATTATGGCTTCATTGAACTTCACAGATTTGACCCTGGTCAACTATTGTGGGAGTGCAGAGTTGTTGTTGGATGTGGTGACCAAGTGCTCTTGTAAAAATATGCGCAAACTTAATCTTATATTTTGCAGAGAATGTGATGACCAAGTAGTCGATACCATTACAGAGAGACTTCCACTGTTGACAGAACTTAAATTAGAAGGTTCTTATGGTCTAACTGACAAGGGTCTAGAACACATCGGACGACTTCGTCTGCTAACCGTCTTGGATATATCCAAATGTCCACTGCTGACGGATGAAGCTGTTAAGTATGTTTCATCATGTATACAGTTACGACACATTGCTATGAGAGGTCTAAATATAACAGACAATGGTGTTATGCACATGGCAGTTTGCTTTAATTTAAAAGTGGTTAATCTAGACGAGTGTGATGAGCTTACTGGGGATAATTTATTTCCACTAGTCAAGAGGCTTGATGAACTCTCAGTGTTGAGTGTATCTAAATGTGAAAGCATGGATACGTTTTACATATCAGAATTAAATGCGCTTTTCCCACTTCTGCAACTGGAGTAACATTAATTACGGGAACATAATTTAACAAACTCTAATTCCAGCATAACTATGAAAGTTTTGTGTATAAAACTTTTCTACTATTTCAAACATTGCAAGATTTTGGGGAATTGCTGTTCAAATATCTTCTGAGAAATCTAATTGCTTGAATGTTAAAACTGTCTGTAATGTAATAGTTAATAATCGTTTTTTGTTTAGTAGTAAGGTTTATTCTATTGGGTCGGGAACAAAACTATATTTCTTATGGGAGAGTTTGGAATGGGAAAATTTCCCCCAAAACGTACACTGGTGTTCCGAAAAGGTTGCTTTTAAGCTGGCTGTAAATTGAGACATTCTACGAGTATATATTTGTGTGTAAAAGTTAGAGTTTTGCTCCAATTCTGATACATACTTGCCTTTGTAATAGTAATAGTAAGTGTTAATGTTATTTTCTAACAATTATTCATACTCTCCAACATTGTTTACAAGAGTAAGCAGTAGAAATACAATTTGTTTGGCATTGAGCTTCTGTAAACATAAAAGTTAAGAAATATAGAGTGGAATAACTATAGCTGTCATCAAAAGGTATTTTTCAATAATGTTGTCTCACATTTAAAGTAATTATTTAATTTGCTGAAACCAGTTTTGACAACCAAATATTATACATCATTTAGACATATTGCATTAATTTCCAACATTTGTGTAGAACAGTTTAATATTTACATGGGTTCTAATATAATAGACATTAGATGATGTTAAAATGTTATACAGAATGTTGGGTAATTCATGGATACGGACTGCACCACACGAATCTATGGTTAAAACTAAGTAGAAACTATTATTTGGTAAAAATGTATAAGGACCTTAGTTTACGAGAAAAGCAACATTAAAGTAGGTAAAATTACTTTACTCCACGTTAAGCACAGCGTATATCATCAGCATACAAACCGTCGAAACGTCATAACAGGTGTTCGAAGTTTCCTCTACCGATAGCAAAGCACTTTTTGCATCTTGGCTGCATGCAGCATGTATGGAGCTTGGCCGCCAGATGCACCCATGGCCATTTCCATGTCCCAGTACTCACTGCATGTGAACTCCAAGGTCTCCTTGGCACTACTGAGTTCAGCTCTTTCCTTTGCCGAATGTCTTACGACGACACAATTGCAGTATCGCCACATCACCTCACTCTTATCTAATTGGAATACCACATGTTTGCTACAACGGTTTTTTGGAATTTTCATGGCGTTTTTCTCGTAAACGAAGCGCCTTAACGTATTTTTACATAAGAGTATTTTCTACTTAGTTTTGACTATAGATTTGTATGGTGCAGTCGTCCGTATCCGCAAATTACCCGACATCCTGTATTGATTTTATGAAGACTGCAACATTTGTGTTACCTGGTGGCATAAATATTTATTTACCAAACTAGCAGCATTGAGCTTCCCAACCTAAGAAGAATAAACCTTAGTACACTCCATTCATGGTTACTTGAAATTTTTTGAATCAAGCCTTTGTAAAATTGCCCCAGGTTAATTTTAATGAAACAAAGCTTTTATTTCTATATTGTCTCTAAATTGAAATGTTTGTTTCGTACCGTAATCAATATGAAATAAAAATGGTGAGAACAGTGCTATGCTGGCAACTAGTTATAAATTTGTGTAAAATATTGTGTTGAGTTTTGATATGCTATTTGTAAGTAAACATCTCTGATTTAAATATTTATATTTTTGCGTAACAATGATAAAAACATATTTCATTGTTGCGTATTAAAATATTTATCATTTTGCGGTCTGATCACAGAAAAATACAGTGTGTAGGCCATAGTCTTAAGTGCTAATGAAACAGCAATTACGGAAGTGTTACGTTGGTTACGTGTGTGAAGGAGAGTTTTGGATTTACAAAGTTTGTTTCTATCTGTGAACGATGTTTCCTGATAATTATTTAAAGACCATGTCTGTTTATACATCACAACTTTGTAACTTTCCTCTAGGTTTTTGAAATGCACTTAGCTAACATGCTTAGATGTTTCAGTGAATTGAATATTAGTCAAAGACCAAATAAATTTCTCAAATTATATATCTTCACTAGCTGTACCTGTGGCTCCGCTCACGTGGACTACAAAATTATTGTCAGGTTTTTTTTAAAAAAAGTTGAATTTTACCTAGTGTTAATTATGAGATAAATAATCACTACACAAATATTTTAAATTTAAACATACTTTTATTTTTTACATTTTAATATTTTGCATGAAGTCATTTGTTGATTTTTTCTTTTTATAATCTAAAGACGTATATTTTATCGCAGGGCCTCTTTGTACACAACATTTCTCGTTCTTTTATTGGCCGCAAGTACGTACAAATTGCTACTGCAACTGACGCGAACATGCAACATATAATTGTCCATGTGAAAAGCATGGCTGTCGGAGGTCAACTCCAGCAACTTTCAGGGTTTAGCCTTGCGACTCATTTATAGTCATAGTAGCAAAATAAACCCTGATCAGAAATTGGAGGCGCTTAAACTGGAAAGGTAAATCCGTTGGAATCATGGGTATTCTGGGTATTAAGATTTTTTTGTCAGAACTGGTGCCACTCATAATAGTTGCCTCAATAACGTAATCCCTTAAACTGTTTACTTGTAGACTTCAGCCATGCTCTCTTTATGTGCATCCCATAAAGCCAACGGATCAGATACACTGCAAAGGGTCAACAACACAGGCAAAATAATGATCTCACCGAGGCGGAAGATGTACAAAGTGCCGCTCCTGTTAAAGTATCAATCATTCCAGTGGGAATCATCTTGCAAAAGACCTCGAGCCTTACATGCAGATTGGTAGATATTATTTTGTAATTCATCCACCATCCTTAAGCTCTCAAAAGATGTGGGCCCTCTGACTACATGCAAGAACATGCGAAGATAGTAGCATTCCAAGTTGTTGGGATGCACTGTGTTACACTCTGTTATAGCTAGATATATGCTACCGTGGAGTTTTTTTTAGGTCTTTTTATTCTACACAATTCTTTACTACATAATATTGCTCCATCTTTAAACGGTTTAGACAGCGTATTGCAAGAGAGCGCACTGGCTGCAAACTTTTTTCCAACTTGATTCGCTACTATCGTCGCTGCTTATTCGGTATGTTACTTTACGTAACAAAATATATACTAAAACCTGGCTAGAGAACATAGATATGAAAAATAAAAAAAACGTGTAAATCGGATAAGTGGTTCTCGAGTGGAAAGCGCACTAACAGACAGGTAGACGTTGAGTTTTATAATATGTATAGATGACGTTTCGGGGCCTGGAATGTGTCCCATTATTCTAGTATGTCACCTGAAGACAGATTCCAGGCCCTGAAATTCCATGAAGACCTATAATTATTTGTTGTGGTTCTGTGTACTCTGTTGGTTTATTTATTCTTTCCTCTGGTAATTTTTTTTGTGGTTCCTGTGTTTGTAGTGTTGATTTATTTGGTTTTATAATCTGACAAGAAATACTTTCCTGACTTGTTACATTTTTTTTTATTTGTATATTTGTTTTGAGTTTTTATTGTTTAGCTGTGACTACTGATACTGTTTTTTTATTGCACTGTGTTGTTCACTTTTGGTTTGCTTTTGTTGCCTATCCTGTTTTGTAAAAATAAGTTGTTTGTCCGTCTTTTTGTCGTTTTAATATTCTATTGACAAGGAAACAACTTTTCCTGATTATCTGTCTATGGTGTTGTAAAAAGGTTTTTCCATTTTTGTCTTGCTGAGTCTGTGTATGTTTATTTAGTCTCATGGTTGGCAATGGACACAGTCTAATCAAACCATCATAAGAATATGAACTCACGATCACCATTAAACTTCAAAGATTCTGGTTAAGGCCACCCTTTTATTGATGTAACCTAATGTCAATACAGTTCCCCCTCACCTACCAAATTAGCCACAGCAAAATTTGCGTAGTGTGCTATATTATGAATTAACACCAATCGAACCATTATCAATGCAGGCACTATTAAGTCATAAAATCAACCTAAATGTGGTCAACACTTGTTATGTTCTTTGAAGTATGCTGGCAATATTGGGACAGCTGAAGAATGTAAAAAAAACCATTTGGCAGTTTAAATATTAGACGTCATATGGTATTGATTTTGTTTACATGTAACGGAAGGATGCATTATCAGGTACCTGGAAATAGAACTTGAGCAAGACTTCAGAAAAGTGTGAAGTAACTGTGAATGGGCTGTAAGCAGCATGATGATGTGGCTATCACATGGACATTCTTAGAAACAAAGATAAGCTGTCAAGTCCAGGTTGTGGGTACATCTGTATTGTTTGACTAGTGTAGTCTGCAAGATTTATATGAGAATCAATGTTATAAATGTATGTTCTGTGGCTAAAATATGGAAGATTGAAAATTCTTTGTACAATATTACCACATCCTTATACTTAATGCCTGTTTACCAATGTTGCATTTTGTTATGGATTGTTATAAATTAATTTAAATATTTAATTTATTTATCTTTTAAGTAATGTATTATTCAGGATTTATAACCATAATTTGGTTACTGAAGAGGAAGTGTAATTTATATACAGTGTTACTGAATAAATTTTTTTAAATAACTGTATTTATATATGTGAAAATAATTTATTGGTAGCATTACATGGAGGGAGTTTCTGGTCATAATTTCTTTGCAGCCACGTTAAGTTGACTGAATTACTAAAAGTTCTGTTAATGTTTCAGAGCCAACTTTTTTTTTTTTTTTTTTTTTAAATAATTTGTGCCATAGGTTGATTGCTCTGACAGTTATTCAGTTTTTGTTTTAACTGTGGTGAGCCCTTTAATCCTGCCATGCCAACATGAGTTCCTTCACAGAGCTGTGGATCCTCCAGTATGCATATTGGTAGTTAAATTTGATTCAAGTGTGGAAAGTGTTCCTTAGGTCAGGTTTTATTATGTTAAAAAAAATATGCATCATGGCTGAGCAGGGATGTGTGATGCAACTGTAGCCATGGACTTAGTCTGAATGAGGAAATCAAATCAACAGGGCAGAAATAGCATTATAGATATCTGCTACAGTTACAACGGTTAAAAAATTAAATTCCTTTAGTGAACCAAGGTTGAGAGAAAGTACGGCTATTATTTGCAAAGACAGGGTAATGTGAAATGTGACAAATTGCTACTATGGGCTATTCATGGTAAAGTGAGCACTTTGACAGTTCTCTCATTTGGAATAATAGTAAAAAAAAATATTTTTTTTTTTAGCAGTGGTGGAATATACACAGTATGTTAAAAAAAAAGTGGCAGAAAGGAAAAAGTAACTAGGGCCTCAAAAGTGCCCACTTTACCGTGAACAGCCTATACTGGAATGTAACTAGGGTCACGTTTTAGTTATATGGCCAGTGGCTATCAGGGGCAGGGGGTGACAATTTGGGCAATCAACTCCCCTGAGAACACAAAATTTTGTGTAGTTATTGCAATATGATGATGGGTTGATAACTAACTTCCATGCCTTGCTTATCCTGTGTAACGAAAATCTTAATGATTATATTTTAGTTTTGATAATTTTAATGTTATGCCAGCTAAATAGCACGTCAACATTTCCTGAATGTGTTTATTAAGCTATTTACTCATTTTGACTCAAAAATAGCATAGTTTCTGGAACACACGTGATTTTGTCATGAAATAAGGTTAATTGCTGGTAAATTTTGTCTTTAAATGACTGGTGGGAAGGGACAACTGTGCCATCTGCCTCAAAGTAGACAACCATTTTGCTGGTATGCAGAAAAAAAATAGTTGGCCTGTTCTATGCAAATAAAGAAATTTATTAAGGAGAAAGGGGAGATGGGATTAATATTATGAAATGGAATTGTGTGATGAAAATACTTTGCTTGCAGCCAAGCTTATAGTTTTGATTTTGCTGTTTGGTGTGTGTTGATGTGCCCACTCATAANTGAAAATACTTTGCTTGCAGCCAAGCTTATAGTTTTGATTTTGCTGTTTGGTGTGTGTTGATGTGCCCACTCATAATATTACCAGCCGTGGCACACAGCTCGTCACATGTTGCCTTGCGTCAGCTGCATGATTTTATACCACATGCGTAGATACTTAAAAAAAATAGGGTTTTTTCCCCCTACAAAAATAGGGTTTATTTTTGTCAAAAATAGCTTTTATTTTCTTGCTACAAAAATGCAGGTTTCTGCATGAGAATTACTCTAATTTTTCATGTGCTCTTTATGACATACATANATTTTCTTGCTACAAAAATGCAGGTTTCTGCATGAGAATTACTCTAATTTTTCATGTGCTCTTTATGACATACATAATTTGAGAAGTGTCACTTTGTTAGTAGAACTTGAAATTGGCTGTGTTATTCCTATTGAAAAGCTGTTTTTAATCAATTGTTATTTCCTTGCAAAAATACCTAACTTCCAGAAAAATATACAGTTACATTTTTAAGACAAAACCACTACTTTCCTTTTTCAACAGACAATATTGAAAACAATTTCACATTTTCTTACTTAAGATTTTGTATTCTGCCAGGCACCTGGATCAACGGTCACAATGCATTGGCAAGGGCATACTGTTTCATGAAAAGACTAATGAAAACAATTAAAAAAGCACTGTTTAAAAAAAGATAATCAAATTGCCTTGTATGAACAGAAAATTTTTTTAGAGAAATCTACTATTATGCTTTTGAACTATCTTAACTTTTAGCAACAGATTTTTTGGTTAGACCCACTGACAAAACTTTTGTTTGTTCAAAAAATGTCATTTTTTACCGCACACATGTACAGAGAATATGTATGATAAAAATACAGTTAGCTGAAAGAATACAAAATTAAATTCCGTGCTAATTCAATTTACAAATATATTCTACATTAGTAAATGCATATAAACACATTTTTCACTGCTGTGCCGCTTCGTAAAAAATTAAAGAATTGTTGGACAAAACGTGACGATGCTATGAATGTAAACAAATTCAGTGAGTTATTTGGAGCGAATTCCATAGATAAAGTGGTGCTTGGTAGACGTGAACACTACAATGGCGGGGTTTCTTAATGAGCAAATAAACTTTTGTAGGGCCGTGCACTAGAATGATTACTCAATGTGGTGCATCATCACTTGCCCTCATGTTATCTATTAGTGTTGTTACGAATATTCGAATCCGCATTCGCGAATATTCCTATGTTTTTTAATGTTCACATTCGCAAAAAAATTAGGTATTTGGCAATGAAAAATGAAAATATTTATGAAATAAAGCAACTGCTAAGATTTATAATATTTTTATTTAGGTATTTATATTTTAATTAAAAAGTTTTATTTGGGGAACAGTTTTNGATTTATAATATTTTTATTTAGGTATTTATATTTTAATTAAAAAGTTTTATTTGGGGAACAGTTTTGATGTTACTCATTAGGTACATACAGACACTTTTAATAATCTCTTATTCTTATTTATCTAAGCAAAAATCAAATTTAGGTAGGTATTTACCTAAACTTGCAAACTAAAATATCAATTGTATGAAAACAAAAATAAATTTCGAACTTCTTAAACACAAAACAATGGAGCTAAATATGTTACCACATTTTTAATTAAACTAATCCACTTTAAATGAGATTTTTTGTGAGAACACAAATGCAACTTGATAGGTATCTAAATAATATTAAATCTACTGGAGATTTCTGTATCAAATCATATTTTACATTAAATCTACTACTTATAAATAAAGTTAACATCATTTTTGAGAAAGGAAACAAAAACATTTCTTCTTTTTAATTAAAACAAAAAATAATTTTCAAATTAACATGTTAATTTTAACTTTGGTTCTAGTTATATTATTTTTAACGCAACCATTTAACATTTCTTCTCGAAGTCAAAATATTAATAGATAAACTATAAAAAATATAATAGTAATTAAGTTACAATTTAACTACCAAATATACTCCAGTAAGTTATGTAAGTTTCATAAAACAGTAATTAAATTGTAGTAGAGGAATATTAAACTTCAAAAATAAAAGTTTTTATGCCTTTTCTTTTTGCAGCCTATTTCGGTGGGATGTGTAAAGAAGACCTGCCCCACTAAAATCTCTTTCGTTAGGTACACTGGTGGGTGGTGTTACTAAATATTGCCAGGCTATAGGAGAAAGAATACCATACTTCTTATTATTCACCTTCCACCATGTAAGTGGGTCTACATCATTATCCACACGTTTATCTATTAAATATTCATTGGGGTTTTTTTTAAATCAAAACTTCTATAGGGTTTGGACTTTCATTTTCTTCTTCACTTTCACTGGAATCCAACAGCAATTTCATGGTGTCTCTTAAAGATGTAGATTTTCCTGATAGACAGGTACTGGATCCAGAGGTTTCAATCCCATGATTAGCCATTCTGGCACGCTTAGGATTTTAACAAGAAGATAGACTTGATTCATCGTTTCCAATGCATTCTAAAATAGTTTTCACAACTTGATCTTTGGTTGAAGAATTTTTGAAAAATTTCAATTTGTATCTCGGGTCAAAGAAAGTAGCCGTAGCAAACAATACGTCATTTTCCAAATGAGAAAATCTAAGAATCGTATTTTCGATGCATTCCTCAAGTCACATCAAATTCATCACTTACCTTTTCCAAGGTGGCCAATAATGGAATTACTGAAGATATGGAAATATTGGCAGCATTTAGTTCTTTTGTAATTTCTTCAAAAGGCCTGAGCAAAGTAATTAGTTTTTCCACAATTGTCCACTCTTGGGAAGTTAGTTGTGAAATTTTGTTATTTGTGGAAGCATAAAGACGCAACGAATCTTTGTTTTTCAAAATGTGTTCTAACATATAAAAGTTGCTATTCCATCTTGTAACACACTCTTGTATAATCGTAAGCTTTGGTTGATTGAGCCTTTCTTGTAGAGCTGCAAGTTCATCTTGAGCAATATTTTAGTGGTGAAAATGAGTTGCCATCTTTTTACATATTGTAATCACTGCAATAACGGAATCTTGTGCCTTAAGCCCCTCATTGAAAACTAGTTTAATTTGGTGTGATGAACAATCAATGTCTTTAATGAATAACAAGGAAATACCTTTTTTTTTCATGTTATTACCACCATCCCTAACAATGCATTGCATTTTTTCTTTGGGTATTTCCCATAATGACAACAGGGTTTCAAGTTTTATAGCTATATTTCCACCAGTATGTCGGCCATCGTTAAATACCTCTGCTTTTAACACAATAATTTTTCTTTCAAATTCTTTTGTTACGCAGTGAGATGTAAAACTCAGCAACGATACTCCTGAACAAGAATCAGACCAGATATCAGTTGTAAACGCCATTTTTTAAAATGATTTGATTAATTCCAAAACTTTATCTTTTACCTTGCCATAGAAATTCTCGCATATAAACAAAGTCAAATGTTGTCGATTTTTAAATTGTACGACGGACATAGGTGGTTCATCAATCTAACAAATCCAACGCATTCCACAAAACTAAAGGGTAAGTCCTCCAAAGCAATCATTTCGCTTATTAAATTGTCAATTTCCACAGACTTGGCGTTGTTATTATCCCACTTTTTAGTTTTTTCGACGCAATCAGTCAAAGACATTTGTTTTAGGTCGGTTTTAGTGCATTGTCGCGAAGAGGATGCCAAAGCATTTGTTGTAGAAGCATTCCGCTTTTCATTTTCCCATTTTTTAAATTCATTATACTCATTTTTATGCATACCTTCCAGGTGATTTCTCATAGCACTAGTTAATCTTCCTTTGCGCGAGTATTGTTTGTTACATATTTTGCAATTCACATTTTCAGCATCACATATTGTAAAATAAGTCCGAACTTCGCTAACATATGACTTACCCATGTTGAAATATCATTAATCACTTTATAACAATGGTTTCTATACAAACAACATGCCATTTACAAAATCCTGTATCAGCTGATGCACGAACGAACAAAAGTTAATGTTACGTTGGCTATTCTGAGTGCACTGCCGACGCACATTAGACCAGCTGAAAATACGCGCGATAAGAAAAAGTTCCTAGGTTAGTTAATACATTTTATTTTATGTGGTCATAAAACAGCGGTTTTTAGTGTTAGAAACTAAACTTTGTGCTAAAGTAGAAATGTATAGGTGTTCAAAAAGAAAGGCACGTTAAACTATCCGTATCCAAGTGAAACGCAATTTCAAATCCTTTTTTCACGTCTTATCGCCCCTCTCCAACCCCACTTTCAGTACGTGCTTGATATTAATTCCAAAAGCATACAGAAATATTGCATAATAATGTTGAATTATTTTTTCTAATAATTTAACTAAATATATTTTAAATTCGTGTCGTTCCGAGCCGGTAATAGAAAAATAAGCTCAGTCCTCACTCCGGACAGGATGTACGCGCTACCTATCGGATTTTTCCTGCAACATTACCAGTCACAAAAAAAAAAAAGTTCCGCGAGCGACATATATAAATTTACGAACAGATGCCAATAGTTCTATTTTTTACGAGCTCTGCATAATTTTTAAAGTAACATATATTTTGTGTACAGCATTTACGAACGACCCTACACACACCATCTAAACTCCTTTTCGAGGCCTCTCTCGCCGCGCCACCCAAGTAGTTCACCAATTGCCGCGCAAAGCAACACCTCCTGGGCGCGCTGACTCGTCACATCAAAGCCTTCACTTGATGCACCAGTTGATGGCAATGGATACATAAACGAAAAATAAGCATTGGCGCGGCGATCGTCAACTGTCAAGAATGTGGCCATCATATATGAGATGGACCATACCAGTTAGCTGGTAGTATCAACTTCACATATAAATTTGAGAAATTTCAATAACCAAAATGTCCTTGACAAAAACTCCTTAATTTATTTTATTTAAACAATTCTTTTGAGCGTTATATTAAAGAACAGTTATTTTTTGGAATGTCATTTAACGTGTGTTTTTAAGTGAGACGACCCTGAACTTCGCTTATGTAACATTCATTTTTCTTCTCTTTTATCCCCAATAAATACATTTTGTAAAAAGGGTGGTATTTTAAAGTTTAAACATCACATCTAAAATTGTATCATTTTCATTAACAGCACAATTCACTTTCAGCATGTTTTACTTCACATTGGATTTTCAATAAATTAAATAAAACTTTTTTTTTATTAGTTAGGTTTTGTAGTTCATTCGTTGTTACTTCTGAGTGAATTCTGTGTGGTGATTTCAAGGGTTATGGTATGTTTTTTAGATGTCTCACTTTACTTGTCACTACACACACAACTGTCCACACTTTTCCGAATAAATTTCTCATGGCGCTCACCAAACAAACCAATTTATACGATTATTATATCACATAAGAAGTCATGTGATACTCTTTCATTGGCTGTACACATTTGCTTGAATTTTACTCACCAGTGCTAATGTTGAACACCACATGCTGGTATGTACGAAGATATATCTCTTGGCACTTCATAATTAAAACTGATTGTGAACAAGTCCCGTTGAAAAGTTATTAGAATCCGGTGTCTTTAATCATACCTACACAACTAAAGCAAGCATGCCATACCCAATTTTACCACTTAACTTAAAATTATGTTATTGGAATTTTAAATAAAACATTGTGGCTATGTACTGATACAATTAAAAGTATGATGGTGAAAATAAACTTGTACATTTAGTCAGGCGCATCTGTATATATGATATACCCAGGAAAGTGACAGTGTGAAATAGGAACTTGAAAGGTGCCTGTTATTTGTTAACAGGATGGATGAAAGAGAAGCAATAAACTGTATCAGGTGGGAAAATGGCCATCCAACTTGTAGCAACATTTGCCACGTTTCCAACAGCTAATCGTGAACTAAACACCTCGTGTAGTATCTCTGCAATGATACATGCAGGTTCCTAGTAATGTACAAACTTTGCATTAATACCTAAAAAAAAAATTGTGGAGCC
>NQII01000431.1:396385-414296 GCA_002778355.1 Clitarchus hookeri
GGGGGGGGGGGGTGCAGTGTTGGCTAAGGCAACTTTCCTCCCACCTATGCAAACCGGAGTCGCTCCCGGATTTTAGCACGTGGGAGTCGTGCTGCATGCTGCTGCTGGTCGGCCGGTTTTCTTGAGGATCTCCCCATTTCCTCTGCCCTTAAATTCTGCCGCTGCTTATTTCTTTAAAATGGGAATTTTGGAAAAATTCAAATTTAATAAATTTGGCCTATTCCTTTAACTTGCAAAGTCCAATTCCTTACCAGTATGTATAAGTAGTATTTTTACAACTTTTTAAATGTGAATTATCTTTACAAAACTAAAATTTTGATAGAAATACTAGTATATTGATATTGCTGCAACATAACTCCAAAATATTCTCCATTCCTTTAATTTTTTTAACTTTCCAGATTTCCTTAATTTGTTGTACAGTTCTGCTTGGCAGCACTAGATATAAGATAACTGTAAAATGATTCTCTGCAAGATAACACAATATCAAAATACATTAATCCCTCAAATTTACTTTACTAAAAAAAAATGGCAGAACTATGATAGAGAACAACAAATACCAACGTACATAATAAGAATGGTGTCTGGCTTGGTGAATGCTGAGTCACCCATAAAGGGATGTAGTAGCTCTTACCATCCCTACTGGAAAAAACAGTATAAAAATGTTATAAAAGAAAAGTTTTGTTTTCTGTTTTTATATTGGTTTTTTGGGCAGTTCTAAAAACATAATGTTACTTTATACTATTATAACTTACTGTCAAGCAATTTCATTACTTAGCACAATAATATCAATGCAGCTAATGCTCACTGCATGAGGCGATGTACTTTATTATAGTATTGTTAGAATAAAATAAAATAACAGGTTTGGTGTGTAAGGCAAAATACTTTTAATGTAATGATTCCTGGTAAAAATTAATGAATTTAGGTTAGCTTCAAACTAAAACAGTGCTAACTACGTTCCAAATTCCTAGCCAAACTCTGAACAGTTATGTATATAGCTTATGAAGTCTCCACTTTTGTATGTCATAAATAAAGATTTGGATAAAATAATTTTATGAACTGAACAAAATCAGCTTGGAATCTGAATTTTGGTTAAAATTGTTGGTGTGAGAGAGTGCTTTTGTGTATTCTCTAAATGACAGTGGCATATCAGCTCTTGTTAAAAAAAAATATGTAGGCCTACATCATAAGATCTTGTTTTGGTTCGGTATATTTTATGTAACTGCTCGGATGCTGTAGATTGAACTTTTACAATCTGTTCGGAAATATCCTTCTGTTTCAAACATTAGCAAAACAGTTGGTGTTTTTCTGTTGTGCTTGGTAGGTAAAACCAAATTTACATCAAAATTGGTTTTCATAATTTGCAGTTTAGAAATAAAGCTAAAAGAGATATTTGGTTAGCAAATCTGAGGCATTAATTTATGGAAAATATGCATAAGATAAACTTTTTGTTGCTATATTTCTACAGAATTTGCTTGAACATTTTTCCCTCCCCCTTTATGGGGACCAAAGAAATTATTTTGGTGAAAATATACATTTCATTTTCTTAATTAGATTTAAGGTTGCAATATTTAACCATAGCATTTTGTAGTTTGTGAATGACCAACTAGAAGTTCCAGTCTCCTGGCGTTACAGTGTCACGTTACTGCGATTTGTGGGACATGAAACGTGCTCACTGAACACTACCATACGTCAATACATACATGGGCAATTTCTTACCTGAATTGGTTTGAGTAATAGTATAACTGAGAACTGTAAAAAGTAGTAACTTTTCATTGTAGCATCATTTCAGTCATTTTTACATAATCAAAACTCAGCATCATTTTTTTAATTATTTATTATAATTATAATTTTTTAATTTTGCGACACCGATCTTACGATGGGTGCTGTCAGGAGCCATGGACACACTGTAATGTTGCAAGTAATGGTAACCAATATGTGCGGGAAATATTTAATTCTGCCATACTTTCNAGCCATGGACACACTGTAATGTTGCAAGTAATGGTAACCAATATGTGCGGGAAATATTTAATTCTGCCATACTTTTGGAGATTAATATAATTGATTGTGTTTGATACTTTTGAGGTAATAGCAACTTGTATTTATTTTATATATTTTCAATTTTCAAAATTTATCATTTTGTTTCAAGTAATTTAACAGTAGCAATGATTATTGTAAGTATAACACCTTTTCTTTTATTATTGGGTTAAGGACACGTAGTTGGTTGTTGTAACATGGTGCAACATAGGTAGGATGACAAGCGTNAGCCATGGACACACTGTAATGTTGCAAGTAATGGTAACCAATATGTGCGGGAAATATTTAATTCTGCCATACTTTCGGAGATTAATATAATTGATTGTGTTTGATACTTTTGAGGTAATAGCAACTTGTATTTATTTTATATATTTTCAATTTTCAAAATTTATTATTTTGTTTCAAGTAATTTAACAGTAGCAATGATTATTGTAAGTATAACACCTTTTTCTTTTATTATTGGGTTAAGGACACGTAGTTGGTTGTTGTAACATGGTGCAACATAGGTAGGATGACAAGCGTTGCGCTGTGGTGACATGATGAGATACACGTCCATGTTGCGAGGGGTGATTGTGCTAATTTTAGATATGACTTCATCATGCAGCATCTCAATTGGGCAGTTTTTGGTGGTGCCTAAAGCTCTCGGAATATACTTATAGTAGACATGCTCACCATCGTGCAAGAGTATTAACCAGTCAACACTTGTAGTACAGCAACAGAAGATGGACGCTTGAAGAGTACACACGAATAGTGATTGTAACTCGCACCATCAGCACCCACAAACTATCTTTCTTTTACATCATATTTTGGACTAATCTAAAAAAACTAATTAATTATTATGCCGGTGTGAAGGGTCATTCATTCGGGGCACCGGAAAAATGTTTGTTTTCTCTCCCATCCTTCGTAAATATCCACGCAATAGGAGTGTGTTGAGAAGTTTTATTTGGTGCTGCTGCTGCTGTAACTGAAGAGTGTAATAAAACTCAGTTGAACTATATTTCCAGCTCATCTGATTATTTATTTTGGTGCTTTTATAAACTTTAGTCTCAATGTTCACATCCGACTGAGTTAGGTGAGCTAATGTTCGAGGTATGCCACGCCTGGCATATCCCATAACGTTACAACTCGTACAATCGGGACTCTACTGTAACTTCCAACACCCTGCATCTCGCCACTGAACAACACTACAAGCGGCAGGTAGATTATTGTGGCTTCAGATTTTGTCCGCTGATTAGAGGTCCAGTAAACAGAAGTATTACTGTACATACTTTCATGTGACGACAGTCAAGTCCAGATGTAACGAACACATAGGTAACAAAAACAGAGATATAAAGTAAAGGTCTTCAGGTGCCATCAAAAAAATCCCAAAATTTTATGAAAAGAATAAAATGAAAACATAATAAAATACATTCACTGGCCTATGGCAATAAAATGTAGGTATTTCTCAGTAGGTAACTTAAACCATCTGCTGAAACAAAAAAAAATGTGGCGAAAATCTGCTTAAAACTACGGTGGCGGTGATTTGAATTAACCACGCGCGTGTCTAGCAAGTCAGACTTTGCGCTACACATGAAGGGCTTCTTTGTTCTTCACCCCTGCCTCCCTGCCGTGACCATCTCACCTCTTGCACCTAGCTGCCATCCAACCACATGTGCATAGGAACAGCGGTAGCCAATACAGTGCGGGTCCCATGAGCACCTTTTATCTTGTGGTTGTGACCACGTAGTACACCATTTTGGTACGTTTCTGAAAAGTGCACTTATAACTTTGATTTTTGGCTTTTCTTCTTGGATTTTGATTATGGATTGCGGTAGGAATTGACTGAATTGACTGCATTGCCTGTTAACGACCTGCTTATGCTATTTTTTTTTAATGGAATACTATTTTATTTACAATTTTGGATACAACACTTTACATCAACCCGCCTCACTTCTTCCGCATGTGTCACAGTTGCCCTTGAAAAGAAGGTTACGTTGTAACGTCGCAGTCATCAGAATTGGCGACTGGAAATTACAGCTTGGGTTTGCTTAATCGGTAGAAACATGAAACTTTAAAGGCGCCATATAAATACGAAATAAAGTCAAGTGTCTGTTTAGTTACTGTAATTAATTTTAATATTCTAAAGAAATAGCTCACACACAAGCTTCAAGTATGCAGAGTCCCAAACAGTCAGTTTCACCAGAAAAACTGTACAGAGCAGCTCCACAGTAGTTTATTTATTAATCACGTCATTTAAAACTTGCATCGCAAGATGAAATTACGAAGGCAGGAGGGACGTCAGTTCCCTCCTGGCACCCTAGCGACCTCCCACACCGGTGGAGAAATAATTTAGCAGGATAAAGTTGCTGGTGTGGGGGATATTTGCCACCTCGATGTGTCCTCTCCGAGTGCTGGTCTTATTCCGTTTGCAGGCGATAGGCACACAGGGTATTTGTCGCCCCGTGCCTACCCCCGCTCCTTGCCCCAGGGTGCCAAAAACGTGACCAAATAAGGGCATGGCATGGGCCGGAATCCCTTCGAAAGCATATGCGGCCCCGTCGCAACCACTCCCCACGCCATGCCAGTCGTAGTGAAAATATAATCACATTTTCCCGAACCTTCTAGAAGGAAAAAGGTTTTTTGATGTTGCTTCTATCTACAAATGCTGGCGCAAACAAAAACTAAGATTTCTGAAAAGGCAAAACGTATGACGATAAACCTACTAACAAAACTTTCAATCCTGATAAAATATTACAAAGTCTCGCAAAAGAAAAGAAAACTAACCAAATATCCCGCTAATTATTATAACTGCGTCATTACAACGTCCTTCGCACCAGCTGTGTGCATGCCTGTCGGCTGACTGTGTGTGTCGCTACGGGCCGTCAATGTGTTGTATAAATGAAGGTGTGATTGTGGTGCAGTGTACAAACAATTGTTTGTTTCACATTTAGTGAGAAAGGTGGCCTTCACACCGGCTAAAAATGTATCCATAGCACAAGCCACAATGTTTACATTTTTGAGGTGGTAAGAGGAGGTCCGAAAGACAGTACGAGCCACAATGTTTACTTTTTTAAGAGGAGATCCGAAATACTTCTGCTTATTGAAATAAATTATTGTTTCGTTAATAAGACATATAATTTTTGTACAAAAAGGGACTTTGGAAATGGATTTCGCACTTGTTATAAGGTAAGCAACGCACAATGTTTTGCTAGAAGTTAGGCTGTGCACAATGTTTAAACTTTATTTTCGTTAACAACAGATCATTTATGGTGTTGTGGGGTACCATTTCTTTGCAGAATGTCTGTCCAGTGAATTACTTTAGTATTTAATTTAAATAGAAGTGTTATTTTGCACCATTGATGACAAATGAAAAACTGTCTTAACTTGAACAAGAAAAAACACGTTTCTGTAACAACTTGTTGGTGTTGGAAGTGTTAAAGTGGGTAAATTTGAATTTAACGAAATAGCGAAAAGATTTTCAGTAACAGTGACATTTTGTTAAATCGGGGTTCTACTGTATATACTTCTTTCGTCAATCCAAACTACGGGTCTAACCTCAACAACATGCCAGAGTGAAGTTTGTGCTGGACAAAGATCTCCAATATAATTTGCACCAACAAAGACAAACACAGTGCAAGAGTTGTGATGTCACATCCAACAAAAAACTGTGCTCTACAGTTTTTTTTTGCAAATTTCAGAGCCTATGCCAGTTTGGGCAGTTGAGTGAAACGAATCTAGTGACATTTTTTGGTTAAATACACACTTCACTCACAGCAAGTTTTACACCACCGGGATTTCTTACTTACTAGGTTGCTCATAGCCCAAGAGAAAGTAAGAGATGAAAATACACACTGTACAGAATACCATGTCGGACTTGACAAATGTATTTTTGTAATTCACCTAGTGTACCAGCAAAATTTCCATCATGTGCAACCAATTACAGGCGATTTAAAACTTTTTGAGGTGCATAAGTGTGGACATTATGATAGTAAATATGGTATTACGTAAATTCTGCTTAATGTATCAGTAACAAAGTTTATTCTAAAAGGTCTGAAATTATTTATAAAATAAGAAATGAGCCCAGTAAATATATGTAGTATATGTATATTCATTGTCAAACACATTACACAACTTGTACAACTCAAAGAAATAAATATATTTTTCAGACAAAACAAATATAACATACTGGAGACTTCCATGGAAAAATAAAAGGTTTTAAACATCAATTTGCTACTCAAGCAGACCTTGCAAAATTATACGAGGCATGTAAGTTTTCACTCAATAGAAAATATACAGTGGAACCGCGCTGTAACGAGTATGGCCTATAGCAACACATCTGTTATTGCGATAGTTTTTAAATGCACAGTCATTTTCCCTATCATTTGAAAGGTACTTAACTTCGTTTGTAACGAAAATCTGTCAATGAAGCCTTTCGCTATAGCGATAGGAACATTTGTAAACTCGTATTTTTTAAATGTTTAAACACGTTGTATTGCAAGTGACATTTGCCCACTTGCCACGTGCGAGCCAGACTTTGTTAGTCTTTGTTGCACTGCAACACTCGCGTTGGTCGGAGTTATGGTAAGAGGAGCGAGTGGGTGTTGTGAGGGATAAGGAAGATGGTATTATAGTGGAGGGGAGAGGTATGAATGGGAGAAGAGCTAGTCGAGGCCAAGAAAAGAGGGGTAAGCTGGAAAAAGTGAAGAAGAGGGGGAGGGGAATGGTGGTGGCAAGATGCTAGCAGCCTGCCGCTCCTTTTATGCTGTACTGTCTAGGTGGTTGACTAGTTTAGTTGTTAAATAAAACGGGAATTTTGAACATTAAAAGTTTTTTTTATATTATCAAAAACGATTTTCAAATGCCAAAGTTTGTTATAAAGTTGTCTTAGATCGTAAGGGTGTCCCCCGGGGAAAGTTTGTGCAATTGAAAAAAGTTATTTCATAATCAAAAACTGGAATTTGAATATTGCAGGTTTTAAAAGTATTAAAAATGGATTTTAAATGCCAGAGTTTGTTATAAAAATGTCGTAAATTGTGAAGGCGTGACCCGAGAAAAGTTTTGAAATTTAAAAATTAGTTTTCCATAAACTGTGATTTTAAGTAACTGGTATTTAAAGAATGATTTCACAAGTGATTTTAAGTTGCTGTTTTAATTATAAATATTATTGAAAGTTTACTAGTATGTTATTTTGTACGTTGATTTGGTTAATTTACGCTTATTTCCTCGTGGGTGTGTCACTCTGCCGAGCGAATAGAAGTTTGTTTAGAAACTTGGTTTCTAAAATATTTTAAGTCGCGAAAAGACATTGAGGGCGTGTAATTAATGATTTTAAACAGTTTGTTTAGTTATTATTCTTTCAATAATACTTGAAAACAATAATTNACTGTGATTTTAAGTAACTGGTATTTAAAGAATGATTTCACAAGTGATTTTAAGTTGCTGTTTTAATTAGAAATATTATTGAAAGTTTACTAGTATGTTATTTTGTACGTTGATTTGGTTAATTTACGCTTATTTCCTCGTGGGTGTGTCACTCTGCCGAGCGAATAGAAGTTTGTTTAGAAACTTGGTTTCTAAAATATTTTAAGTCGCGAAAAGACGTTGAGGGCGTGTAATTAATGATTTTAAACAGTTTGTTTAGTTATTATTCTTTCAATAATACTTGAAAACAATAATTAGTTTTTAAAAAGAAAGCTTGAAAGAAAAAAAAAATTGTGATGTGCTGCAAGATGAAAGGTACCATACGGTCTTTAAAAGACCATTAACAACTGCTGCGGGTGGCCGGCTTTATTTTTCTTTTACGCGATTTGCTGGTTTATTTTTACAGTGTTGGAATGTCACCCCTAAAAAAAAACGTGTCTTCTCTTTTTTTCTTCCCAACCCGAGAGGCTGGCTATCCTCTGCCTTACAAGGAAACAAAGAACGTTTGGAGGAATTTATTGATCGGCAACATGAATGTGAAAGGGAGTGGCGGGGAAACTTAAATATGTGGAAACTCTGCTTTGAGGCGTGACAGGTTTGTAAAATGTTGATAGAAGGGGGGAGAGACAGGAGAAGAAGAGAGACATGGAGTAAGCAACTAACTTCATTCCTCAACCCGAAAATTTGGGGGAGGGGAAGAAGAAAGGAGGAAGACACGTCGCGCGCGTCTGCTGGTAGTTACATACACTTCATACGCATAGTTTACGGCATTCTTTAAACACAGAATCTACAAGGGCAGCCCGTAAGAACCTCCTGGTCGGAAGGGCAACACTGTACATTACACACAGTAAATTTAAGCACAACATTTTTGTACACTAAAAAAAAAAAAAGTGTTACAATGATAACTTGCTATAGCGATAATTAATTTTGCCATTGTCGACTATCGCTGTAACGTGGTTACACTGTATACGCCATGAAACTTGTGCAGTGGAGAGAGATAGCATACACTTACACAACAAAAGAACAGTTAGCAAACAGTGACCAACAATCTATTAAATCGTTTCAACTTGGGCTGCAGGCTGTACATTTATCATAGTATGATAAATATAATGTGCCTGTAACATACATGTTTATTCCAGTTAAATGTGTTTGACTCTTAAATGGAATGTAAAGTAACTTTACCCCTTCCATGTATGCAATGCCAAAATTAGGGATTTTAATGTAACCTTAGCACTTATTTTATAATAACGACTATTTTAACTTTCTGGAGAGTATATTCAAAGTATACAAATGACAAGTGGTTATGCTTTGGTAAATAACTCTCCAAAACAGCTATCTCTATGACCATGGCCTAAGTAATGATCTGAGCATCTGCCAATGATGGCTCATATTTGATGCACTGCTTCACGTATACAATTAGAATTTATTTACCTTGTTGGTACTTTTCCTACGAGATTCATTATTCCACCCAACTTCTCAATAAATTTCAAAATAAAAAAAATTTGTTCTTAGAAGAGTTTTTCACTAAGTGAATGAGTGCCTCCAGTATACACATTTAACAGCAATGTTGTTCCATTAGCCACTTTACCTTATTAGCTCATTACTGGAAAGCAAAAGACATGCTGATATATACAGTTTTTGAAAACTACACTGTCTTCTCCTAGGTTGAAGCACTCTGACAGACTTCACCTTCATTACGTCAATACTCAAATGTTTTGTTGTACAAACCAAAGATGTCCAAGAAGCAATGTCTGGTCCAGTAATTTGTCACATTGACCTGGCATCTATCTCTTTATTATAGTATGGTTAGTGGTGTGAAATTCAAAGCCAATAAACAATATAACTTTTAACATTGGAAAAACCAGTGTTACCCGTTTAGCGATTTTGTGGTGACGAAATATAAATTTTTAGCTGCTAGCAAAATATCTGGCAACTTTTTTTCTGTAAAAAAAAAACATACGTTACGATAAAACTAGCGAATTACAAATAATTCATATTTTGTACTTATTATTTCCAGTATAAGTGGCAGAAAGTCTTACCTTGTGCCATGTTCAGCTACTGGTGATGAGCATCGAGATCATTGATGTTTAATTTGTAATTGTCAGAAGTATCAGAACTATAGCAGACATTGCTGAAAGTACAACTGGCCGCCTGGTGAAGCAGGCTTAGCCAGCAAAACGTCACGATCACGCAACCGCGTGGAAAATATCTTTTTCTTCTTTGTCTATGTGTGCCTGTCGACAAGTACTACACTGCGAGTACTTGAATTCCTGTTCTTTTATATATTTTTGGTAACCTATCAGCCTACTTGCAACTTTAACTAACATGAAATTAATATCCCGTGTTATCTCAGTAACAGAACAGAAATGTGGCACTGTGCACTGTGTTACAAAAATTATAACCCGAAAGAGCGAAAATTTTTGCCAACCCCAGCAAGTACTCTTACAAATTTCTGGTCTCTCAGTTTTTTTTCTGCAAATATTACTATAGTTTCTTATTGTTTACAATACATAAAAAATTTGAAAAAATTGTTTTAGAAATATATTGTATATTTTAATACACTGGAATCAGACGACGATGTTTACTTACAAACTGTTTTAGTTATACATGTTATAAATAAATAAAATCTTGTTAAATTATGAAGAAACACAGATCATGCTGTGTGGTTGGCAATAAACAATGTTAATGACCCCAAATCCGGCCAGCAAATAAGACTACGTCTAAACTGCAAGTGGCAACTTTCTCCTTCTATGTGTGTTCTATGCTACCGTGCTTCTTACTTCAACGATTACAGAATTTTGAGGTTGACACCAACAACTTATTTGCAGACACCAAATTAATAAGTTCCGTTTTTTTTTNCAACGATTACAGAATTTTGAGGTTGACACCAACAACTTATTTGCAGACACCAAATTAATAAGTTCCGTTTTTTTTTGTTTTGGTAACTAATATATATAACAAACTGTTGTCACCAGGTAGAGCTTGTTCCAAGTAAAATGTATNTTTTTTTTTGTTTTGGTAACTAATATATATAACAAACTGTTGTCACCAGGTAGAGCTTGTTCCAAGTAAAATGTATCAATAACTGTCACAAGCTCACGAGTGAGATCAAAATGTCATATTGCACACACTACAGACCTACATCCTATTAAAGTGTATCTCAAATTTAACACAAATTATTCTATTAGTTTTTAAAACTGAAATGATTTATTTCCCAGTATCAGGTTAATGTAGGTAATGCTATGACTAAATTTCAAATTTAACTTCAAAAAACAGGTCAAGAAAACCCTTGATAAGTACATTTTGTAAAAACCAATCATTTAAATGAAAAGAAAATTTACACTCATTAAGTAAGTCAATATTGGCTAAAGTTTTGAAATGAATTGCATTTGATAATAACTTGTTTTTAAAAACCAGGGCCCCAAAATGCAATTTTTTTTAGCCGTTTAGAACAGAAAACCGTAGAGAAATATCTTTTTGCGTTCGGTGATATAAATATACTTTAACAATGTAAATAAATACATTTTTATATCAATCCCTAAACCCCAGTTCACATAATAAAATAATTAAGATTTTTTTTAATGTAAGCATAATACAATTTTTTTACCTTCTATCAATGTTTTGTAACTTCTATTACTGTTTTTTTTTCTTTAATGCTGGAAACTAAGGATAAACAATGCACAACATGTTTCATTCAACTGTGCTGCTGTACATACACAAACAAAAATACTAATGCAGCTACACTACATTTCTCCAACTACACTTCTTAAAGTTGAAAGAGGAGGCAAACCTACAGTATGTCTGGAGTAGTCAGCCAGTCTTATCTCTCTATGGTAATTTCTTTCCTACCTGTGTGTGAACCCATGCTCCTCACAACAACCCGTTAGTTGGCTGGCTACGCCGTTAGGGCTAGTTTTTGATATCTGCTTTAAAAAATAATCTTTATGTGGCATAGTTACCTAAAATTTGCATTGCATAACCACTTGTCATATGGCTGTGGACTTTCCATCTGCCCCAGATAATTTTAACTACCAAAAATTCATTCAATTTGAAGTATGTTTTAAAAATATACTTCCACCATGTCTACTGCTACCAAAGTACTGTATTTACCAGTGTGCCACCAACCCTCATGTTATCACTAGCAACCAACATTTCAAATTGGCTCTCAAGACCCCGCTGTTAAGAGCTGCCCAAATCTCTTCCCCAACATTTTAAATATTGAATGGAAAAAAGTATTTACACATATTCAGTTCTAAAAACTTGCATTTCAGTGCATAGATGTGTTGCACAAGCTATACATAGTGTTACATGCAACTACTCTGCGTCCTTTCCCTTGCTCCGTCCCCCTTGAGCATGCAAGGCTTGGTGCTCAAGTGCATCACCGGTAACAGAAGAGTAGCAGATATGTTTACAAATGAGCCACTGCCAAACACTTAACGTGTGCCGGTGCAGTGTTCCAAGGCCATCACTGGTAACACGTGAGAAGCGAGGCAGACCTATAGACGGGTCGCAGCGGTTTACTAATGCATGCTGCTGCTGCTGTGATAAGCCTATCAGGACTCATTTACTTTGGTTATGGTTGCAAGAATGTTCTAGCCATCATTTACTTTGGTTATGGTTGCAAGAACGTTCTAGCCATCATTTACTTTGGTTATGGTTGCAAGAATGTTCTAGCCATCATTTACTTTGGTTATGGTTGCAAGAATGTTCTAGCCATCATTTACTTTGGTTATGGTTGCAAGAACGTTCTAGATCGGGCACCAGCTGATCTATATAAGCAGTGGTGGGTCTCTCGGTAGTGTCTGAAACCTTGTGCAGCAATAAGCACCAGGTGTTTGAACCAGCAAAGTGATGACAGGGACCAGCGAGAGTGAAGTTTGTGAGTATCTGTACAGTGGAGAGTAAAACTGACCAGTGGAACTATGGAACAGGATGCATGAGTAACAGACATAAAGAATGATGGCAATAGATAGTTTGAGTGAATATGTGTAAATCATAAGGGCAGATTGAGTGACTAGCAAGTATAAAGACAGTGATAGAGACTTTAATTACTATTGAGATTAGCATTAAATATTGCTGTCACTGAGAATAATAAGTGTTACAATGATAGTGATAGGTATTTTGATGTAAGCAATAGCTGTGGTAATTTTTTCTATCACTGTAAATAAATTAAGAACCTAAACTTAGTTCTTTTATTTTTCTCAGGACCCCATCCCTCACCAACTCAGATACACCCCGGGTAATTTGTAACAATATGTTATTTGTCATTTCAGCTGTTTTGCAACCCACCAATGCTCGCTGGTTCCTGCCGAGCAGTCGATAACACAAGTAGGAACTGTTACTCACTAGGTACAGTCTGAGCATGACACAAATAGATGAGATGTTTCAACACAAAAGGAAACTTATCTCGTAGCACATCATACCTTCAGCACAAATATGGTAAACAGTTCATTATTTTTTTTAAATGTAATAATTATTTAAAACATTACTTGCCTATAGAAAACATGAACAACTTTAACAACAACAGATGTGAAATGCTTGCTAGCCAGACCAACCATGTGCTTGCAGACCAGCTTGAAAAACACCCATACACTCCACCCTGCTAACAGTTATTTGTTTTTACTAACACAGTGGTTGACATCATCCTTGTCATAGCCATGAGCTCATCAGCATTGTATATTATGACAAACCTGACTATTTTCAATCCTGCATTTTTCTCCAAAACCCTAATCTCAATGTAAGAGACACACCCCAAATTTTCAAATTTTGTTTAGCGAGAAAGAAATTTGTGGGCAGTACACAGGTAAATACAGTAATGCTAATTAAAACTCCTGAATTTAAATTAAGAGTCAAAATACTTTAAAACAGCATTGGGAATAAAAAAATTTCCAATTTCTTATCTTCTTCCAAGGAAGTCTCCATCTACAATAAATGCAACTTCATCTTTGGTCAAAAGGGCACACTTAATGACTAGACAATACTTTTTAGTGTACAAATAGATACTTTTTCAGTCAATAGAGGTTATCAATTCCAGGTACTGTTGCAAGATTCAAGAGGTGTACTTGCTGGCCTGAAAAAGAAACAGTCACTCACACTTCAAGTAAAATATTAATGTGTTCAAAATTCTACTACTTTAAGATGATAACAGTATTTACTCAAAATAAATGTCCCCCTGTATTTTTTAATATTGGCATCTCAAAAATAGAAAAGGCATTATATTTGTGACTTCAGCTGTTCTGCCTACAAACAAAGTGCTACCACTGCCAGCCGGCTGTACAGGCCAATCAAAAACAAGGACAAGCAGAACCTGTCAGTCAATGAGTACAGTTTGAGTGCAACACAATACACACAACAATACATAATATTTTAACACGAAAGAGCTCCTAACCTCACGGTAAGTCACTCCTTTAGCATAAATACGTATAAATAAATGCAGTAAACTTGCAATCATTTTTAATGGTGGAAATAAATCATTGCGCTATTAATTACATTTTTAAAAGGAGACAAAAAAAAACTGCAGACAAAGACACGTACACATAGGAACGTCTTCTGACAGTGACAGTTCTAAAACTCAAACTTTCCTGTTGATACAAACAAATGTTTCTTGTGTAATTAAATTTATTTCACATCCCATTTTTTGTGTAACGTAATCCTACTTCAAGTCATAATTCTTTTTTACGGTTATCTTATTAAATTTTTCTTATTCTCATTGATACATATATTTGCTACATTTGCACTTCTTTTACATAGGCTCTGTAAACACTATCATCACACATTAACTGGTAACATTATCAGATACCACTTCCAAGTGTGGTGTAACAAAATAGTATCCAAATTGATTATAATTACAATTGTGACCATTAGAGCTCTCCCAAGTCCACTATTTATTTTTTTACAAAATTGAGATATGAAACCTTTCATCTGTGGTTGGTTCGTTTACATTTTGGCGATAAATATTATTCCCAAGTATGCTGTTTCTGCTGGTGAAGTTCGTATTATCAGTACAGTAAAAACTCTACAAAACAACCCTGGTAATACTGATTCCCTCCAAGTATAAATGCTATTTTGGGGAACCATAAAAAATTTGTTTAAAAAATTGAAGGACATTTGCTGAAAATAGTTTTTTGCATTTATTTTGGTCACTAACCATAGCAATTTTCTGCTACTGCTGTACGAAGCAGGAATGATCTAAAAATAGACATAACTTACTAACACACAACTGTCATCCTCTTCCATCAAGGTCACCAATGTTTACCCACGTGTGCCTGCCAGCCTGCTGTTACTCAAGTTACGCTCCAGAGTTATCTATTCTAGAGACAGCACTTCGAGAGACCCCAAAATAATAACACTGAACTGCTGAAAGGAGAAATAATTCTTTGACATGGCAAACATTAATTACAAGTTCACATCCAGATACAGTTTTTTTGTATGTGAAGGTTATTAGGACAACAAGCGAAGTAAAAAATTTGTCCGGGATTACAAATAAAACATTACAGACCAATATTTTGAAAGCTCTTTACTAAAAATTTGATACTAGAAAACAAACATTCCAAGCTTGGATAGCCACAAAGGTGCAGTTGAACATCTTTCATAAATAAGAAAAAACGGAAGACAAAAAGAGAGGGAAGAGAAATTAGGATTATTTTCCTCTATCTGACAAAGGCAGAGTAAATCAATATTTAAAATGCAGGAGGGTCTCAAAATGGAAGACATGAACAAACATTAACCATCAAAATTAGCATAAAAACTGGGTTGCGAATCTGCCTAAGAAACTGTGCCAGAAGAGACGACTGCTTACAGTTTGTTAAATACGGTAATGTGACATTCATTCACAAAATTATATTTAAAATGAAGGCATATACCAATCAAAATTATTCCTCAGAACTGCAGATATGAAGACACATTATCATCTAAATTAGCATTAAAACGGGGCTCCAAATCTGACTTAGTTGCAGCGCCAGAGAAGTTTTGTGTATAGTGCCCTCTTTACCAAACCAAACTTCACTTTACACTTCCCCATTGCAAAAAAGTTTTATATTCATCTGCTAAGATATGGCTCCATTCACAAACAAATAAAAAATAAATACATACATAAAAAAAGACAAAAAGAAAACAAACACATAAGCAATATGTGACAGTAGTTAAAATTACTGTTAAAAAGTAATTATGCATACAAAACAAAGTATAATATACATCAAAACAATTAGCAAAATAATGTTAGAATGGCCTCCTCTTCCCCTTACAGCCATCCTAACCTCACCATAAATGCTTTCCCTACACTGATCCACATTAATATTATCTAGATGCACTAGTACTTAATAGACATAGAGACACCTTTTCATTCGGATACACTATTGCAATGTTTCCAAGACTATGCCAGATTCTTCAAGCAGTGAGATATGGTGCACTGAAATGTGGTAGGATGAGTGTTGTTACAGGAGAACCTAGCAGACAGAAGGGAAACTGGGCACCTGATTTTTGTGATCAACTAATGAGCTAACTTCCAGCATCTGAGTTCTAAACTATTGCTTAAAAATTTATATTACAATATAACTGGTATGCAGAATGAAGTTAAAATTTAATTTCAGTTGAAACAAAACAGGTGCATCAAAATGCACACTTTTTTTTTTAAAAACCTACCATAAGAGACAATAGTGACCAAATTATTTAATTAGTGACATTTAATGACCAAACTTCAAAATAGTGACTTTTGGTTCAAATAGTGCCCCCACACCAAAACCCCGTACAGTTTGCTAAAAAATAAGATGTTATTTATACATGTCAAAATAATCTACAATGTATGCATGTTCTGATTAAACTTATTTCTCATAACTGCAAATATGATTACACATTACTGTCAAAATTAACATAAAAACCTGATGCGCCACGGGCTTCGTCATAATACACTCTAGCCTTGCCACACCTGCGGCCCCCTCCAAGAAGGTACATAGCCGTATATGCCACAGAGCACCGTGCCAGAGCTACAGAGGAGCAGTGGTTGCCTCCTGTCAACCTGCTCCACGCAGAGGGCCTGCTTACTACTCCAGCCTTGGCAGCTAAGGGGAAGCAAGCCACCAGCTTTGGCCATTTCTCTCTCCTCTCTGCCATACCACTACCCCTGCGCCACCCGTGCCGGCCCTGTGTTCTGCCTATATAGGGAGCTTGCAGCCCCGAGTTTGAGACTGACTTGCGCAGCTCTGTTGTAGAATGACACACTGCTCGGACGTGTTTAGACTCCGCCATTCAGTTGCTAGATGAATCGCTACCTAACAGCACACTCTCGCCATAAGCTTCTGCTTGCTTCAAGTTAGCTATCTACGTCTACAGACGACCACCAGCTGCCTCGCAGCTCACGAAGCCTGCCGCGCTTCACGGCTACCATACTAGCCACGCCTCTAACTGTAATGGGTCCGAGTTACTGCATGATCGCCCCCTGCACCTCTGTGTCTACAGTGACTAGGCACTACACCTTGGTTGGCATCGTGGTACATGCTGGGTTGTGTGTGTTTGTTGTCTTGACAATAAACAGGCATTAACTAAACTGGTCGAGTTATCACTATCGGCCACTTTGTTTCAGCACCTTGCCTCCTGCTATTTCCTGTTTTGTCCAACGAAGCGCAAACACTCTTGCAGGAGCAAGCACGTGCCTTCACTCGAATCCTACCCACGTTCATTGGGAACCCTGACTCTTAGGAGCGGTGGCCCATATGACTGTTGCACCTTTCTGTGAGTGGTTGGGTCAGCCTGTGACTTCCCGCCCAGTCAATCCACTCGCAGGGGGGTCAACAGCCGTCCTCAACAGGGAGCTCCGACTACATGATTCGTGGATCTATGGCGACTTCCGCCTTCCTGCATAACATGGGAGCGGATGCCCCAACCCTGCTGTTGCTATCTACAGTCAAGTGCTTGGGTTTGCCGGCAACGTTCCGCCCGCCAAGTTACTTGCTGGCGGCCAGCAGTCAGGCCTGCCAAACTATCCCACCTGCCTACACAAGATTCCTTCAGGTCATGCCCGCTTCTAAGCAACACCCACTGTATCCTCACTTCTCTACTAACCCATATGCCTAGCCACAGGGCTGGGCGAGATAAGGTAGCCAAGCAGTGGCTAGTCCTAGTTGGAGGTCTAGTAGGGGAAGGCCAGGTTGCTGACCAGGTATACAACTGAAAAACGAGCAAGCTGCACGCCAGAGAGGAACATCAACATGCACAATGAGTGTAAACCGCAGCCTACATTACGACCTCCTGTGGCACACCCTACGAGCTATCTCTCCACTGCCTCCCACGCCACCAAAGAGATCAGTCACAGTCACCAAGCCTGCAGCCTCTGAACGAGTGGTTCAACACCTGATTTGACACCAAGTTATACTCCCACATGCACACAAACCAGCCCAGCACCTCCCACTGCACTTCCATGTCCACAACAGCCTGTCCTGCCCCCAGTCAAGATGATGACACAGACTTCCCAGCCATCCGTGGC
>NQII01000431.1:414374-504650 GCA_002778355.1 Clitarchus hookeri
GTTTTTTTAAAGTTTGCCACAAAATAAGGCATTATTAATTTATAAAACAATATTTTAACAAGTATGTGCTCAAGTTAAAATTATTCCTCAGGAAAGCAGATACGAACACAGATTACAGTCAAAACAAATTATCTTCATTGTAAAATGTAAGTAGTGTGATCATGTATCTTTCTGCCACAGCTATTATGTCAATGAAAAAAACAAATGCTACAAATCCAATGCACACATTTCTCTCACCATTTAACTTCACGCTTTGTTTATTCACTTAAAACTATTTGCAGGTATCTTATCAAGAGTAAGTTTCGTTGTATTTTTGCATAGTGAAACTATGCAACACTTGCTGGTATTCTGTGATGCAGCAATAACATTAAAATCCACCAAAACAACAAAATTAATACAAATTCCAAAATCACATGTAACCCGCTAGGCATCTGCATGTTTAACAACAAAGACCAACATGTATACTGACGTCACAGGCACATCAACATGGTGGTGTCTGTTTTTCACATGCAAAATTGTGGTCTATTTTCAAATGTATTATTCTCGAGCTATACACACAAATAAAGAAAGGACCAGAGCATAAGTCTTAAAATTTATCATATTATTATGTAGTAGGCAAAAAAGAAGGAAAAATCCCTATTTCTTGTTAACACCAAATTTTTTTTTAACTTTTAAGTTTTCTGCAAGATACACTTAACATTATTTATATTGTAACCTGATTCTCAACAGCAGTTAAGCAGAACTCAACCTTCAAATTAACACAAATAAATTTATATTTTATATACTTTGAAGTTGGGTAGAGGGAGGGGAAGGTCTTTCATCATTACATTTATCACTTACCACTTTAGAAAGCATCCTTGATGTTCTGAAACTGTCTAACAGCAAGATCCACAGGCAGTTCAAACTTGAGGTGTGTCAGCCTATTGAGACTCTCATAGCTGTCCTCAAAACCTATATAAACATGTTTCCTGTTAATATACCTAAATTTAAAACATGTTAACAATTATAAAAATATGTATTTTATAGTCATGAATATATCAATTTCAAGAGTGAAAGAGTAAAAAAGTAATAAAGTGTTCTAAGTTAAAGCAAACCAAATTGCAAAAATTTCCATAAATTTAAACTGTATAATTGTCCATGCCGACATTCTACAACCACATACGTGTAACCAGCAAACCTGCACAAATCATGTTTAAAGTAAAGATAAGAGGAAGGTATGGTTACATAGGAAAAAAAACCTTGTCAATATGGGAGAGATGAAAAGCCCTAGAGAACCAGTAATTTTTCAGAATTTCTTCAAAATTACTTACAATTTTATGTTAAAATGCATGCAGAAACAGAGTTTACCAATTATAGATCTTCTGCCTTCCGAGTTTTACAGTACAGTGGATTTTCAAATATTCGTTCCTGTTATTTACGTTTTACAGTATTGCTATTTTGATCCAGTCAAACTTCCCATATAAACAATGCTAATTGCTGATCACATTCAACGATTGCCTATAGTTTGTTTTCCCGCAATGGTCATTCAAAACAGACAGTACATTAGCCGAAGATTGTGCACATCAATCATTTTTTAACTCTATGTAAATGCAAAACAACACAGATAAACGGCAACTGGTGCTATCAATAATATTGTTTACATCCTGAAGCAGTTTTTTGTGCGTAAGTTGGCAACAATGAGAACCTATCACACAATCTGACACTATTGACCAATCTATGATCTTGTTAATGTAAACATAATTTGGTACAAGGTTGCAGATGTGGCTGTATTTTGACGGGCATGATTATTATCTGTAACTATTGATTGCAGGTTTGGTTAGTATTGTAAAGGTATGAAAACAACTCCACAAGTAAAAGTTGGCAAACATTGTCTCAAATAAATAAGTTGTGGCAATTTTAATCGAGGTATTGAGCATGGCTTGACCGACGAATGACCACTGGACGAAAACATTAAAATAAATACAAATAAAATTTAGCTCAATTTCAAGTATTAAAGTTTTTACTTTAAAGTGAATGTTTAATAATAAATTTACTTGAATGAGATGTTTTAATGACATCTTTAGGCTGTTGCTTTAACTTAAGATACATTTTGAAGTTATGTAAAATATTTCTCGGCTCTAAAATCCAAGTCCGCATCCATTGTTTACCTGCATGTTTTTTTTTGTTGGTCCACTGAAAAACTAATTTCCGAGAATCCACTGTAGTGGCAAAGAGAATTGCAATTGGAACCAAAATAAATAAACAACTTTTTTCCAACCAATTTCCTTCAATTTTTTAACCAAATTTTTTACGGTTCCCAAAAAGGGTTTTTACTTCGAGGTGTGCCTTTCTAGTTTTTTTTTTCAAATTACTCATAAGTATCATTTTTTAAAAGTTTTTTGGATTAGATAATAATTATTTTTAGCCATTTTGAAAAACTTAGTTAATTAAGAAAACTAATTGATGGATTTTATGGCCTTAGGTATAGTTCTCCAGGGCACTATTGTTTAATTTGACACTCCTAGCCACACAGGCAGACAAGAGTGTCTACACACAGGCCATAGCCGTAAGACCGTCTCCACTTGCAATGCTGGTTATCATACACTAGATGTATGCTGTCTTGCTTTTTTTTTTTTACTGTGTGCATGTCTATTTCGAGCTGTGCTGTCTTTAAGCAAAAGCAACACTCCAGTCATGTCAAATGCTGTCGTGAGCTTGTGTTGACTTGAGTCCGTAGAAAAAAGTGCCCTTTGTACTGACTTTAGCGAGCTTTCTGTATCCCAGTGCCATCTAGTGGCCACTTTGGAACTAAATTTTTAGTGTATCCTTCTGCCGGCAATGCTGTAATTGGCATCACTATAACTTTGTTTGCTGCTACAGTTGGATGCGTCCTGCCACCGACCGTGTGAAACTTCATTTAGAAGGATGAAGTCACAAAGTCAGAAAAAAAAGAAAAAAAAAAAAGTTGATTTAGTAACTACAGATTATAAAAAAGTAACCAATTCAGTGACTAATTTTCTATCATGTATCCTAGAGGAAGGTTTCCACATACCCTCCAAAGAACTTGTAGTAGTGAAAAGTTGGTGAATATAATACATAAGTGCACCAGTCCCCTCAAATAGTTACAACAGTTTTTTTGAGGCATTCTAAATTTAGATATACATATCATCCAAAGTATGCAAAGGTACTGTCAATCTTGAAACTATCGCTTTTTCCTTGGGTGTGCAAGACTAGTCCACAAAAATCTATGAAAACTGACTTGCAGATGAATACAAAGGCCTCCAATGCAGAGGCAATGATGTGTAAATTCTGTTATTGCAGGACATTTGGAAAAAAAAAAGTGAGATGGATGCCTTATAACAGAGTTATTCCAGACACATGGCAGAACTTGAAATTAGTGGATTCTAAATTGTTTACAATGCTGTCTTTTGATGACTGGCAGTATTCCAAGTACGTTATGTACAGTGCATTAATTTCAGTTATCTGTGCCTCAACAGTTTCGTTTCAAAATTAGTAACTTTTAGTGAAAAAAATACAGAAAAAGGACCTTAGTGACTTAGCTTTAACAAAGTAATTTTTAGTGACTTGCTCTGAGCCCTACCGAATGCGCTAACTAAATTTGTTTTAATTATGTAGTTAGCAGAATTCCAGAATAGTGTAGTGCAGATTGTGTGGTAATGATGGTGTTTTTTGGTTACCAGCAGATGATGCTGTTCTAGTTTTCTCTGAATCCTATGGGTAAGTTTGTTCACCAGCAGTTTTGTATCTATGTAACGTGTTCGTGCTCAGTCAATTACTGGTAACTCATTTTAATTTCTTTCGCAGAAAGTTTTTATTTTCGTTCTTTTGGTTCTTCATTTAATTTGGGCTCTGTAAAAATGAACCAACTCCTACATCAGTGGGACAATCCTGGCATCGGATTTATTTACTGTGATGTTCGGATGATCTACGCTGAGTTAGCTCAACCACTACTATTTACCTCAGACCATCTAGTATTCTTCATACGTTTGTGTCATACGAGGGAAAATTTAGTAGATCAATTGGAAGCCAACAAAAATTTGAACTATAAAAGTCATGGAATAATAGTATTAATTATTGTATTGTAAAGAAATTGATTTAAAATTGGGACATTATTTATATTTTAATTAATTGTGATCATAAATTGAACATAAAATGTAAATTAAATTAAAATTAATATAAAAGTTTGTTGTAAGTTAAGTTGTAAAATTAATTATGTAAGTTAATTTTCTACTCAGTTTAATTGTGTGCAATTTTGATTATTTTACATAAGTGTTGTGAGAAACGTTTGTGTTTATAAATTTGGTTTTAAAATACAAGGTCGTAAATCAGCCTAGTTCATCTCATTTATTTAACTCCCGGTTGTTTATAATTTATTATATTATTATACTGCAGTAATCTTTAATTTTAATGATTTGTGCCACATTTTTCCAGCACACATTTTCCTTCATTCTTAACGTAACTTTTGGTAGCAGTTTGTACACAGAGGTGACAAAAGTCATGGGATAGCAATATGCAAATATACAGATGGCAGTAGTATCGCGTACAAAATGTATAAATGGACAGTGCATTGGTTGGGCTTTCATTTGTAGTCAAGTGATTCATGTGAAAAGGTTTCTGACGTGATGATGGCCATACGACGGGAATTAACAGACATTGAACGCGGAATGGTAGTTGGAGCTAGACGCATGGGACATTCCATTTCGGAAATGGTTAAGGAATTCAACATTCCGAGATCCACAGTGTCAAGAGTGTGCCGAGAATACCTAATTTCAGGCATAACCTCCCACCATGGACAACACAGTGGCCGACTGTGACCGAGACCAACGACGTGTGTGCAGAATGGTCAGTGTTAACAGACAAGCAAAACTGCGTGAAATAACAGCATGAATCAATGTGGGACGTATGACAGACGTGTCCGTTAGGACAGTGCGGCGAACTTTGGCTGTACTGGGCTATGCCAGCAGAAGACCGACTCGAGTGCCTTTACTAACAGCATGACATTGCCTGCAGCGCCTCTTCTGGGCTCATGACCATATCGGTTGGACCCTAGACAACTGGAAAACCGTGGCTTAGTCAGACGAGTCCCGATTTCAGTTGGTAAGAGCTGATTGTAGGGTTCGAATGTGGCGCAGACTCCACGAATCCATGGACCCAAGTTGTCAACAAGGATGTGTGCAAGCTGGTGGTGGCTCCATAATGGTGTGGGCTGTTTTTACATGGAATGGACTGGGTCCTCTGGTCCAACTGAACCGATCATTGACTGGAAAGGGTTATGTTCAGCTACTTGGAGACCACTTGCAGCCATTCATGGACTTCATGTAACCAAAACAAAGATTGAATTTTTATGGATGACAATGCGCCATGTCACCGGGCCACAACTGTTCGTGATTGGTTTGAAGAACATTCTGGACAGTTCCAGCGAATGATTTGGCCACCAAAATTGCCAGACATGAATCCCATCGAACATTTATGGGACATAATCGAGAAGTCAGTTCGTGCACAAACTCCTGCACCTGCAACACTTTCGCAATTATGGACGTCTATAGAGGCAGCATGGCTCAATATTTCTGCCGGGGACTTCCAACGAATTGTTGAGTCCATGCCACGTCGAGTTGCTGCACTTCGCCGGGCAAAAGGAGGTCCGACACGATATTAGGAGGTATCCCGTGACTTTTGTCGCCTCAGTGTATAGTTGTTAGAGTTGAGAGTTGATTGTATAAAGTTCCTACATCTGAATGGGTTTTCACAAACTTGTAACAAACATAATTAATTAATGTAAGAGTACCCTGTTAAAATGATAAAATACACATAACATCGTACTGACAATACTTTGTGTTTATTATGGATAAAAACAAAAACCACGCCCAGTTAATTCATTACTTTCATTTCCAACTTCAAATTTAATTTTCTCTACAACATACAACTTCATAGCACTTATCACAGGTTATTTAGTGTAGAAAAGCAGCAAGTGCCTCTTACAAGTGTAGGAGCACATCTCAAATTGACAAATATTTTTTTCTTCAAAATATTTTTTGTGGATGGGACTGTGGCAAGAACATGAATATAGTATACAGTAATCCCTAATCAACCGTGGTTTCATGAACTGTGTATTTGATTTTTAAATGATTTCCTCAACCATGGTACAAGGATTCTATTAAGAGCGGTTTTCTACTTTCTTATAAATGGGCTCTTGTGGCTCCAGTTGATGTGTTTTTCTCACAATACAGGCATTGATTACACTTTTTGTTTGTTCTGGGGCAGCAGGCAGTATGAAGCAATAAATATTATATTATGCGAAAGGCTCCTACACCCCCCCCCCCCTCTTTTNAACTGCTAAGGGCATATCTGAGGCTGAATCTAACACTACTCTGTTTGCTTGGCCATGATTGTGGGAGAAGGTATATTCGGCCCACAGGTAGCATCAAGCTAAACAAATACAAACAGTTTACAATCTATGAACTGTGGTACAACACTTAGCCCACATAAGAATTGTAGCATTGCGTGTAGGTTAAACTTGTTTCCTTTCAATACACTGTCAAAATAAAATTACAAAAGACATAAGAAATGAAATACACAGCCCGTCGGGCCAGATTATGCAAGGTACACAAAGGGAAATAAGATGTTGAGTTCTCTTGTCATTTTTATGACTTGTCCAGCATGTAAGGATTTCTATGTCTCTGCCAGGTGGTCAAGCATTTAAGTAGAATGTTGGCTGCCAAGGTAAAATGTAGTGCTCATACAAAAAACAGTGACCTTGTTATAATTATTGTAACTTTTTCACGACTTCAGTGACACCCTCCTAATTTCAGTGGCATTTCAGTGGTTTCTGTGAGTGGTAAGTAAAATCTGTCCACTCCAGGTCCTACCACACCCTACATCTGCACAACTTTGAAATACGACTAAGTAGAACATAGGATGTGGCCTACTACAGAGTAAACCAAATCAAACGCAACTTTCTTGTCCCACCCCGCTACTCTCAACAATGTCTTTACAAAGAGACACTGGTCACTGTTTCACAACATGCCTGCCTTAATCACACAACTGTTCAAGACACCTCTGAAGAAATCCCTTACACTTAGCTTATAGGGATAGTCCCACAGCCTACAACCTACAGAAAATGCTCTCTTACACTTGCGGTACCTACCATGAACCCCCACCAAGATATTTACACACTTCATAAGAATCAGAACCATGACTGTGCCCACTCTCCCAATAAGGCAACCATTGAGCCACTTTCAATTTGTGGCAAAGTCAACCTGATTTACAGGTGATCATCTTAAACACAGCTCCACGGCACTACTGATCACATGTCAAGTGTAAACAGTTCTGCTGCTCATGCACCAGCTAGCAATAGTCAATATTCTCAAACAAGGATAGCAAGACAAGACATTTGGTATTAGTAATATTCTGACTACTGACTCCGTTTTATAATGATACTAGCTTTCTGTCCACTGCTTAGCTCTCATGTAATACACCTTTAATATCTTAAGGGATGAATTTCAAAAAATCATGAAACTGGTTTTTACATATTTATATAGTCAACCTTCTGATCCTCTNGGTTTTTACATATTTATATAGTCAACCTTCTGATCCTCTTAGGAGTTGAATTACAAAAAAAAAATTCTGAAACAGCTTTTAGATTTTTTTGTATAGGTTACCTCTTAAAGTTAAGGTAGAAGTAAAGTGGATCTCCTTATAGTGATGCAACCAGCAACACAGTAAATGTACAACTTTTTAAAATGTACTGTACAGACTTCCAAAATCGTGGATCTCCTTATAGTGATGCAACCAGCAACACAGTAAATGTACAACTTTTTAAAATGTACTGTACAGACTTCCAAAATCGTGGATCTCCTTATAGTGATGCAACCAGCAACACAGTAAATGTACAACTTTTTAAAATGTACTGTACAGACTTCCAAAATCGTGGATCTCCTTATAGTGATGCAACCAGCAACACAGTAAATGTACAACTTTTTAAAATGTACTGTACAGACTTCCAAAATCGTAAGAAAAATATGGCTTGAGTTTCATATGAAAGATAAATGTTTTTATTTTATTCAGTGTAAAATATGTCACCGCAGTAAGTCTCTTTGATGGGTAAATTAATTAATTAATAACAAAAATTTAAATTTCTTACCTAAGTGGGCATATTTCTTCTCTGAATAAATAAAAAAATTGATTTTATTAAAAAATACCTTATCTAACCAGGTTACCAGTTTTTTTTCTATACTTTCGCGTGAGAAAATATTAGCATAACATTTTATAGGTGTGCTAAAAGTTACATTCATGAAAATAAGTTACAATACATATTACACCTGTTGACTGGATTATTTATTTTTAAAATAAAAACTATGTGAAATACAGCATTTTTTTTGCACAAAGTCAGACATTAATGTGTAATTTCATATAAATCAATCGCAGTAACGATAACATGTCAAATAACCGTACAATCTTGGAAATACAAAAAACATTCTATAATATACTTAGGAAACTGCTGCCTTTGTAGCACAGTGGTAGAAAGTGGAACTACATAAAAATGTCGANACATTCTATAATATACTTAGGAAACTGCTGCCTTTGTAGCACAGTGGTAGAAAGTGGAACTACATAAAAATGTCGGAAGACGAATGAACAGGGAGGGCGAGGATAACAGGCCCGGTAATGGGTTGTGAACAGTTGGAAGAGGACTGAGCACCTGCCTACCAGCAGAGGCGGAAGGGGNGATAACAGGCCCGGTAATGGGTTGTGAACAGTTGGAAGAGGACTGAGCACCTGCCTACCAGCAGAGGCGGAAGGGGACACGTGTCTGCCTATCGCTACAAGCATTTGCTGCTGCTAGTGATGCAAGTAATGCGATCATGAGCAATGGACCATTGCAGGTCTATGTTATTATGCCTGTTGCCATGCAGCAAAAAAAATATCCTTTTATTGTGTAAATCACAGCATTTCACTCATCTCAGTTTGAAACTGATATTTGAATCTGTACTTACTGTAAACTTACAATTATGGAGGTTGTCATTCGTAAAACACAATAAAATGTAGGTAAACACACAACAAAAATTTTAATGTATGTACTTGTCTATACAATGGCATTTGAAAGGAATTGTTATGTGTAAAATCAATAAAAATTGTGATTGAAAAGGAATTATATTTTGTGAACGATTAATAAAATTTTTATTTTATCGTTCATGCAATTTAAGAAAAAAAAAAATATATATATATATATATATAATTTTTTGTACGTCTTCCTCAAACTCACTTTCTTCATAGAGCTGCAACTAACTGCACAACAAATGCATAGTATACCAAACTATACTAGAGCAGCTGTCATAATTTAAAAGAAAATAAGTTGTATTTCTTTTATTGATTGTATTATATNACTATACTAGAGCAGCTGTCATAATTTAAAAGAAAATAAGTTGTATTTCTTTTATTGATTGTATTATATGTGATAAGAGTAATGTACTTATTTTATTAAAGTCATAGTATTATAGCCTGAAAGTATTGTAGATATATTATATAACTGATTTAAAAAATATTTTTGTGAAATTTTGAATTTTTATTTGTAAAATGTGATAATTTAAAATAACTTCAAGTATCCTTTCTTCATGTAAGAATATGGACGTTACTATTTACTTCTAAAGTAAATATTTTGTAGGGATAGGAAGGAACTTCTTGTTTGCTCATACTGTGCATTGTAGAAGTATCTGAATGTGGCCAGTTGAGTATGCATGTTGCGGAGCACAGCCACAGGCGGCATTCCGGCTGTGGTACGGTAACAGACTCCATGTGTGAAGGTTAGCATGTAGGAAATAGACGAATTGCTGTATTATACCAAGAAAACAAAAAAATTTTGTATGGAAATAATGACAAAAATCATCATTTTTTTTCCATTATATATTAAATGTTTGATAATATGTTTCAAAACATTTGAAATAAAAACTATTATTTTTTATATTTTTAGTTTTACGTAGAGTGGTTACAATCCCGAACTGATCATCAGACCCTCTTCTTTTAATTCTTAGTGCCTTACGGAAGCTTCACGGAGTATCTCGCAAGTGTATATATTTTATTTTCAGTGTTACAAGCACTGTTAATTTTCAGACAATTTTTACTGTCTTCAGCAAACACACCCTCTGCTTTTATTGTACAGTACTGACCCACAAAGTTACTAGAGAAGGATCAAATCTTTTGTCATGTACAGTCTAGCTGATTCATTCACTTATGTAGTAATATTTTAATTAAACGACATAAGTAATATATTCTTTCATTTCACATCAAAATACTTTCGAACCTGGCAGTTGCTATTTTTCAATCCGCGAGAAAATTTCAACTCCATATTATTTAGGGTCATTTACTTCCTGTTTACAAACAAACTTTTTTTCATACGTTCAAATTTCAAGAGACATTTTAATGCTTCGATATAACTATTTAAAAAATGTCTTCAGGCTTATTTAAAAACTTTGAAAGACTGAAAATGTTACATCTGATTCAGTACCTTATTTGGTGTTGTCAGATGGCTATGTCGGAAATGTTATTGGTTGGAAACATACATGAATACATGGTATACGTACATATAGATGCAGACATACGTCCATGTACATAAATACTAGTATCGTGCACACCTTACAACACAACAGTACACATAAGAATACACATACCACATAGAACTACCTCTTCAAGAAGAGTATGAGAAGAAAATTAGCATGCAATAAAAATACTGCTTCTTCCCACGTGTTACATAACTGAAGATCACTTTCAGTTTATGCTTTTGCCGTGGCCAATCATTGCCTCTCTCACTTGTAATATCAAGCATTCTCAAGCACAAACCGTTTTCGCTAGGCAGTGAAAACATAATTTAGTTGATTTATCAGTCACCTGATTTAAGTAAATTTTTAAATTTTCTGCCTACAAATTTTTTGTAAGGCTATTGTTCTTTAAACCGTTTACGTAAATAACAGCTTGCTTTTCACATAAAGTAAAAGTAACTTACTGAACAATATGTTAACATGCTTGAAAGTAGCAACCTGTTACTAGTTTCTTCGAAATAAAAATTTTATATTCAAGTCTGGCGTATTTTTTGAGGTACAACAGCTCCATTGCATGTCAGCAAATATATACATTGTAAATTATAAACCATTACATTAGTTACTCATTACTATGCCCAGGGCAAAGAAATTATTTTTTTTTAAATTAGAGGTAAACAAAAATTGCTGCTAGCCTTCAAACACATTGTTGTTACTGCAGAGAGTAATCTGCTAGAGATGATGGGTCATTAGAGAGACGTATGACCTGGCCTGCTCACTGACACTCCCTGGTTCTGAGAATGGATGACAAGCTGTCTGAGAATGAGGAGGGGTTATGGGGGGGGACGACGACTGTGGTGCCATTTAGCAGATGGTTTGGAAGTATTTACAAATCAGTTGGCAGTGCACTCTGGGCAATAGAGAATCACACTACCTCCCACTTGACTTTTACCTTAAGAGCACAACAATATCTTTTTGGGTTAATTAGGTGTTTANAGAGAATCACACTACCTCCCACTTGACTTTTACCTTAAGAGCACAACAATATCTTTTTGGGTTAATTAGGTGTTTATATACACAGGTAGCCTTTTGAAGCAAAGGTCATAATATTTCATCGGGTTAATTACCTTTCGAGGAGCCTCAACATTTTTTGTAACCCTTTTTTACCCTCTTAAGTTGAATTTCGAAAAATCCTTTTGGACTGAGTACCTACACCGTAAAGGGAAGCAATTCCTAAATTTTCATGCTTTTGCATCCAAAAGTTANAATCCTTTTGGACTGAGTACCTACACCGTAAAGGGAAGCAATTCCTAAATTTTCATGCTTTTGCATCCAAAAGTTAGGGCCGTGCATTGATGAATGAGTGAGTGAATGAGTGATTCAGTTCATCAGTCAAGACACTTCATTTACACATACAGATTTGTGCTACTTTGCAATTCTTATAATCTGGAAACTATTTTACAAAAAAATACCACTCTACACATAACATGTCAATGGAAAAATTANTTTGCAATTCTTATAATCTGGAAACTATTTTACAAAAAAATACCACTCTACACATAACATGTCAATGGAAAAATTATTTTAATATGTACACTACGGAAAAAAAATTACAAAACACGTACCTGTTTTAACCACATAACTCCATGACTGATAATACCATTCAAGTAACGTCTGGCAATGCAAAATCAAACGTAACCATGTAACCAGCTTCTTATGGCTAAAAAAAAANAATACCATTCAAGTAACGTCTGGCAATGCAAAATCAAACGTAACCATGTAACCAGCTTCTTATGGCTAAAAAAAAATTTGAGGTTACTATTCATTCAAAACACATTAACTTGTAAACTCAAAAATAACAAAAAACGAACATATNAAAAAAAAATTTGAGGTTACTATTCATTCAAAACACATTAACTTGTAAACTCAAAAATAACAAAAAACGAACATATTTAGTACTTACTTTAGTGCAGCACACACAAAAGCTTTGAAATGGGAGTCGTAACTCCTCTTGTACTGTGTATGGGTTGTTAGGATGTTCCCAATCACACTCAGCAAATTCTGAAAGCATGAAAATCACTGCTAACTTCTGACACAATATATCAACTAAATTTACACTAAATTTAAACAAAAATACAGTATTTGTTACATGTTGTGAGCTGCGCAATGTCTCTCGGGTCATACGCCTCATATGTCCTGCTTGTCATTCCAGCAGTTAACCACAATTGCCATGAAATGCCATGGTTCAGGATTGTCACACGATTCAAGCAGGCACATGCACAACTTAACAAGGCATTCCAGATAACAGACGATGCTGGGTTTTCTGGAGTGTGTCGCTATTACAGGTTATCAGCTAGGTGGAAGCAATCACAAGAACCATCTGCCTGCCAGCACAGTTACATTATCTTCACAACTGAACATACCTGCTGTTCCCTGTTCCTTGACCTTGCTGGCTTTTTGTATTAGGGAGACAATAACAGAGTTATGGCTGGCGGGCATGTGGTCGGCTGGTGCCGGTGCCTCGCTGATGTCCTTCGTGTTGAACAGGACCACTCCCAAGGGGAGACTGCACCCTTGGCAAAGTAGTTTGACAGCATAGTGAGCAGCTCCGGGAACCCTAACCGGGAGGCCAAATAGGTTGGCAAGGAGGGTAGTGGAGTAAGGTCCCACTAATTGCTGGGCGGCTTGTGCTCTCTACCACGGGGACTTGCAGCTGAGGGCTGGTGTAGGTTGATTACATAGGGGCTGGCGAGATGCAAGGATAGCAGCTGTCCTTCGGGTGTTCCTCCTGCTCCCTCGTCGGTGAACGAACGTCATGGACAGGAAAGGTGCTAATCTTCATCCTGTAGCGTGCGGCAGGCAACAAACCCCTAGCTAAAGTGTACTTCAGAAGTACCTGGGTCAAACCTCGTCAGGTCTGGCACTCCCTGTGGCAAGTTTATACGCTCTGGAGGGAATGGGTTAGCTGACTTAGTTAACCTAAATGCTTTGTAGTGTCTCTTTCTAGTACTTGCGCACCAGGTATCTTTACGTGCCGGATCCACAGTATAGGGGGCTGTAGAACTTGTTGTGTGTTACGTACGTGCAGTCCTGGTTAGAGGCGGCCTGCAGTCCTACCCTACGTCGGAAACTGTTGCCAATTTGCGGTCCCCTGCCGCTCCCTTCGAGGGTGACACTTACCAAAATGGGAAAAGGCACACGTTCACTACACAGCCAGGGACGACAGAAGTCAGCTACATTAAATGTTTTGTTCCCTTGAGAATAGAAACACGGTGACCCGTACTACCTCCTACCTCTACACACACTCTGTGTTCAACGGACTTTGTACAAGAGCAAGCCAGGTGAAGATGCCTGTCCGATTGAGGAGCCTGGCTTAAAGAGCGGACGAGAGCTGACAATTAAATAGTTGTGAAAACAACTGAACCCTAATTGTGGCTTGTAGTCCTGAGGGGAACTAGGGGCACTTGGTGTGGTGTGCGTATCTGGTGTGGTGACTCTTGACGGCAAGTGTCAGGGGTAGCGACGACTCTTTGGTTGCTGTGGTAGGGAAGGCGTCATCAGCTGAAGAACTGGTACAAGACTGGTAGGTCTTGCAGAGTCCTGAGGAGGATTGGGCAGTAGAGAGCCTTAGCAAGACTTGTGGTAAGGCGAGCTACGTAGACAACTGGCGTTTCTGCAGAGCGCACAGCATTATATTCCCTTCGGCTGGATGGTTCCTGCATGCTTCGTTCGCTTATGGTAACTTTCGGCCTTCCACCCCCTCAGGTTTTGGCTGGACGGCGCCACTGCTGCCATCACTTGGCAGTGTGGCGGGAGGGACGTTTGGGTGTGATTGCGGTCGGTATCCGCCGCTCACATACGAGCAAACTCTTGCATGTCCGTGGCTGCTTCTCAATGGGTTTACAAGTGGCGGGGGCGATGACGTGACTTCCTTTCATTACATGGGTGCTAGCCTTGGTTCGATTCTCTTGGGTGCACGTGATAATGTGGAGTTGATAATAATAATGAGTAGGAAGCGTCATGCGTCAGGCTGTTGGCCAAAAGATTCAACTCTAGCTGTTACAAGAGGGTTTGAAGTTATGCTACCTGTCGAAGATATCTCAACAACCTCTACTTCTTAAAGGGAACACATGTAATTGAGACAGACTGTAGCTTATTTACTTGGATGATTCATGTGACCATCCAGCAAACTCCAAGACCCAAGTATATGGCTGTACTCCTGCCCTGTCAAGTGCTCTATCACTATTCTGGTTCTATTACTATTCTCTCTCCAACTCTCTAACACANGCTGTACTCCTGCCCTGTCAAGTGCTCTATCACTATTCTGGTTCTATTACTATTCTCTCTCCAACTCTCTAACACGCTGGCTAGGGGCAACCCAGAAAGCTTTCAGAGCCGAACTGTTCTGAGGATGGACAATGTGCCCAACTAAAAAGCTCTGCACAGTTGGTGGATCACAAGGCTTACCACACCAAAATAACAGATGCTACTAGGTTCACGGGTTACTGTAGAGGGTGTGGTTAAGTTCTGGACTTCACAAGAAAGTACAGTGAGGTCTCAGTTCCCACTACTGAACCACTGGCACACATTCTGTAAGATTTTAATACATTTTCTCACTAANGTACAGTGAGGTCTCAGTTCCCACTACTGAACCACTGGCACACATTCTGTAAGATTTTAATACATTTTCTCACTAATGTAACCATTCATAAGAGACATAAACTTGCCAACAGAATTTCCTCCTTTATGTTAACCAAGATGCATTTCGAACTGAGAGAGAATACACTCTGTAACTACCACTAAGCCACAAGAACTATTGTAGTACTATGGTTTACAGATAAGTGCATAAAAAAAAAAAACAGTTTACTTGAAAAAAAAAAAAAAAGGGTACTAAGCTTTCTAAAGATGAAAATTCATCTACAAATAGATAAAAAAATCTGTCCTATAATAAATAAAACCCACACCCCAGGATAAGTAAGAAGTCCTGACTTTGATCTCCTTAAAGTTGTGTTACATAAATAAAATGTTTAAATCTACCAAAATATTATTTACAATAAAACGTGCATTAATTAACATNTAAAGTTGTGTTACATAAATAAAATGTTTAAATCTACCAAAATATTATTTACAATAAAACGTGCATTAATTAACATAGTGGCAACAAGTCATAACAGCACATTTACCCATGTATCACCTGCCCTCATGTAAGACCTGAACACATTTTGAATATCCTCCCAGGAAAAATTTTTTTTACACATTCACTTTTCAAAATTTGTGTTTCAAGTGCACAGCTGTGTTGCACAAGCTATACCTTGTTCACCCAGAAAAAATGCATCCAATATTAGAAACAATTGCCATCTCAGAAGTAGGTTGGGCGTTGCATATATGATTTGGGTCATTTTTNAAATGCATCCAATATTAGAAACAATTGCCATCTCAGAAGTAGGTTGGGCGTTGCATATATGATTTGGGTCATTTTTTCCTCTCAGCAACATGTGAAGCGGCCTTTTGGGCAGGTAGGTAGGCAAACCAGATGATCAGTTATTTGACAGGTTACAGTCTGAGTGCAATACAAATAGACACGTTATTTAAACACAAGTGGCTACTTATTCCATGGCACATCAACTTCAGCTTATTCCAAATTTGTTTCTGAGAAAACTGTGCAGGTGGTACACAAGTAAATATGGGTAATCTGAAAATGAGAAATAACACATTTGTTGACAGATTGGTATTCATGAATAGAAAAGCACAAATACATAAAATTCTGATATAATCTACATATTTTGCAAACATAACTTTCACTTTAACGTGCAATTTTCAATTTCTACCCAACGATTTTAACATTTACATTAACTTTCAGTACAACAAAGATTATTTTACCTGGTGTCTTCCAAATGGGATTAATTAAATGTTCATATGCAGTTTTTGCAGAAAGTTACTTTTTCAACAATTTCCAACCTAAATGTAGTCTTGTTTACCAACATGACACACAAAAGACATGCTGAATCAGGTCAGTATATTGTTTACATATGCGCTGCACACAATATATTCTTGCTGTTTACTCACAATGCCATCTATCTATTTGTATCTACCTAAATTAAAGGTGTTAATATGCAACACCATCTTGAATTCTTTTGCATATCGAAACACAAATATATAAATGTTATACNTAAATTAAAGGTGTTAATATGCAACACCATCTTGAATTCTTTTGCATATCGAAACACAAATATATAAATGTTATATTAGTTGCGGTAAACAAACTACGTATATTTAATTCTGATGTTTACAAGAGTAATTTCTTTGTGTTTTAACATAATTTTCATTCTATTTGTACACCACCCATCCATTTATAGGGATAGTTTAAGGTAAATATGTATTAACCTAAATTGAAAAATATTAAATTTTGGAAGATATTTTTATGTTGTCATGCATTGAAAATAATTTTTGAGTTGTAAATTTTGCTTTTTATTATTATTTTAATTGAATTTAAATTTTTGTGTTATTTTGAGTAGTATACTCGTATATTTTCATTTTGGTTCGTTTTCAGATTTTACCGGAAGAAGGTTTTTTCTGTTTGCTGCTAATGCATGATGTTGAAGGAAGCTATGCTTCTGGTAGGACTTTTCAACCACGGCGGAGGTAATAAATTATCGCCGAGATTTTATCTGCGAAATCTCCGGCGCCTGCCTAATGTAGGTTAGTTCTTATGGTTGCGGTAGCAAGAGTAATTATTTAAGAAAGCCACGCCATGAAAGAAGAGGGCAAGAGGCTCTATTGTAATTAGTTTGAGTTTTTTTTCACCTGGAAGAAACTGCCAATAGACACCGGTACCATTACATCATGAGGTATGACGCTGCCCATTTCTCATGGCCGGAAGGACATTTATTTTCATTTATTTTCTGTTGATCTTGGACCATTGTAAAATATAGTGTGTGTTAGTAAATTTTGGGACATTTAATGGCAGGACAGTCCAATATCCCAGTAGTCCAGTTTGCTCTCCAGTCTTGAGCTAGACCTGGAGCAAAGAACTCCAATTATAATTTCCTAGGAGAGAGTATTTTCATTTGGACAAAGTTTATTTTGGTGAAGAAAACTATTTCCGGCATAAGAAAAAACATTGAAATTTTGAGTTCTGATTTCGTAGCAACTAATATTTTCTCATTACATACTTATTGGCATAGTTTCATTAATTAAAATTTTTTTCTCGTTAATTAATAAACTGATGTAAGGATGGTGGTAATTCAAAGCAATTAAACTCATTATTTTTGAAACAATAATTCTGTTTTCCACTTCTTGGATGTTAGTTTATGTAATTCTTGTAATCACTTGTCATGTAACACACATTGTCACATCACAGTAATTTTTGTGCAATCAGTCTTGTACATTATCGACACATTTTAAACTGCCCAAGAACATTCACTAGTGTGAGTTTTACAGGATTTTTTATATCACCCACATACAGCTTTTGTTTATTTGTAGATACTAATATTTTAATTATCTCTCATTCAGTTCAATATTACTCCAACACAAATCCACAACACAACTACAAAATACTAGTTAATATTTTATTATTGGTAAAATAAAATTAGCCCTTATATAGTAAAAATGTTTCTACAAAAAAGTGGCAGAAACATATTTGGTTTTGTTTTCTTGGAAATATGAAAATTACACAAATTTGCTTTCAATGAAGTTGTCTTTCTATTTACGTCCTCCACTATAACTAAATCACTGTGCATACAACACTGCAGTGTTTGAGCACGTGTCTTTACGCGCCTTCTATATGTTTACATAGAAGTTTTGCACTTTGATCAGTTCATAACACACAAAAAACCTTGGCGGGCCACGAGCGACGTCATTCTCTCATCTAGCCTCTCCACAGCCGCGGCCCTCCTCAGAAGAGTCGTTACGCCGTACAGGCCACAGAGCACCTTCCAAGCAAGGGTGGTTTGCCCGGCCGTTGCAACCCGCTTTGCATCACGTTGCCGCTTACCCCTCCAGCACCTGGTGCGTGAGAGGAAGTCTCCACCACTTTCAGATAATCTCTTCTCTCCTTCATCTCTCTCTCCACACCCTGCAACCCCCGCGCTGGCCCTACGAGCAGAGTATAAATAGGACCCGCAGTCCTCAGTTCGAGGCTGTTTCGTGGCAGTCAACTTACCTGGTGTTACTCTGCCTGAGAGCCACCAGACTTTTGTGTCTCGCCTTCGCAGAATGTCACGCTGCCAGAAGAACTACCAACTTTTTCTAGTCGCAACAGTCTTACGCTGTTCAGTCGAGAGTTCTGCTCTGCACGACACTGTTGCACTGCCCGTCAGTATACCGAAGCCCTCGTGCTTCTAGCTACCTTGTAGCTTACCCTCAGCTCTCACGAGTGTGAGTACCACAGTCTTGGGGTTGCCCTTGCTCCCCGCGTCTTCAGAGACATAGGTAACTATAACAGTTGGTTTATGTGTGTTTTAATTGAGCAATCAATAAAACAGGCATAAATCGCACTTGGTCGAGTTGTCTTTCCAGCACTCTGTATTCCCACACCCCTTTCTCTTTCTGGTTTGTCACCTGTCCTAGTAAGACTCTTCTAGGGTTAGTCACGAGCCGACGCCTTGCTCCTTTTCTCTCCTATCGATAGCTGTCTTGAAGTGCAGCTTAGGAAGTTTGCCTTCCTGGGTTTCATTAGAGTAGTTGTCTCTTGGACTATCGACCTTCCAGTAAGTGCTTGGGTCAGACAACGACGTTCCACGCGCCAGGTTTCTTGCCTGGAAGCGATAGCCCAACTACCAACAGGAGTCCTGCTCTTCGTGACACCTGGGTCAGATCACGACATTCAGTGCACCAGGGAGCCACAGGAGTGGACGCCCTTTGCCGTCTACTGTAACCCCCAGCTTGGAACTTGGATCATAACGCAACGTTGTGCACGCCAAGTGTCTGGGGTGAAGACCAGTAGTACAGGCCTGCCACCTCACCTGACCTCCACATCCATCATTCCATCAGGCTGTGTCTACCTCTTACTGGCCACCCACTATCAAAATAATTGGTTACCCCCACCAGCTTATGCCTCATTATAGGGCTGAGCGGAGCAAAGCTGCCAAGCTAGGGTTATCTCAGGCGAGGTACGAAGGGAAAGTGGCCCAGTTGACAATCAGATATACTCCTGAAAGAAAGAGGAGGCTGCGCGTCAAAGAGGGCCAACCACCAGCTCAGAAAGCTTCACTTCTAACCTCCTATGGCAAGTACCACGCACAGTATCTCTGCTGCCATCTACTGCGCTGAAGAAGACACCCATCTTCGTCCGGGCAGCTAACGTTACCAGGGTAGTCAGGGCCTTTAATGTAACACCAGCTTACATTACAACCAGGGCACCCCACTCGCCCATCGCTCGCATGCACGCCACCCAAAGCTCAATGCGCAATTATTAACATGGCCAAAGCCAACAACTCAGGCACCAGGAAATACCCCGTTCAAGCGACAACCATGGCTTCACCATTGTCCAGGGGGGGCAAAGTACCTCAGCCTTACCCTCCAACAGCAAATCCCACCAGGGAGTTTGGAAGTGACTCGTCAAAGTAAGTGACGAGTCACTTCCAAACTCCCGGGTACAATCTAAAACAGTAACTATTTTTGGCACTCTTAATCAGTTTTGCGATGTAAGCAGCAGACTACAATCACCAAACTCACTCAATAGTTGCAAATGCTGTATTTACTAGTTGTCAAGAACTTAATCACAAAACGCAGAAGATGAGTAAAGTCGGCAGTGTTTACAAATATGCCAGGATTTACAATAACCCGTCACGTCCGTCCATCATCCATCCGTTTATCAAGTGACCAACAGCCAATCAGAGGTGGCCATTAATTCTATCCGTCCGTCCATCAAAACCTTGGCAACCTTTCACTTTTTACGGATGGACGGGTGAAATTACAGTCTTCTAAACTTGAACGTTTTGTTACCCGATCATTTTGAGTTATTTAGAAGGCTGTGTATTGTGCGCAGTGTTATGTTTTGGTCATCTTGTTTTCATATATTTATTTATGTAGCTGTAAAATGAAATTACGTTACATTTTTCCTGAAGATTTATTGATAATTACGTTTGCAAAGATGAGTTGCTTCTTTGCAATAGTAAGAGTAATAAAATAATTCTTTATATGCTATTAAAATTTTTTTTAACATTAATTAATTTTTGTAATGTACATGTACTCACATTTTGGGTTATTACAAACACAATACCACTAACAATATTCACTTTTTATAGAAGATGTTTTTTTCTATTTGTAAACAGTTTTGATTGTATTAGTTTGCAGCAATAAACTGACGATTGATGTATGAAGACTGGTTGTAAATTGCTCGACTGGGAGATGGACGGATGGATGACTGACAGATGATGGAAGAGCGCGACGGGCTATTGTAAATCCTGCCTATCATGCAAATGTTTAGTGCATAATTATTACATTCCACANATATATATATAAAATCATACATAAAACAATAATTGTTCGACTTTGCTACATATCGATTTATGAATTGTTCTTGTGACCCAAAATTTAGTTTACAATTTTATAGTCAAGAACATGTAATCACCACGCAAATAGTTTTGGTATCCGCACGTATGTGAAGTACATGAGAGATAATGCTGTATAACAAAAGGAAAGTTATTAAACTCAATGCTTGAAAGGGTTTTCATGGTAAAAGCAGCTTGTGTTGTGGTTTTAGATTTACTTAAATAAGCTATCTCATCAATGTTTCGCAAATACAGGAATTATTACAGAATTTTGTTAATTAACATAATTCATAAATATTTCACAGTATTTTGTGGTTCGTGAAAACTTTTAGGCCCTCCATATACTCTGTAAACTGTCCTTCACACTTATGCTGCTAAAGGTTAAACTGTTTACCATTATAAATTTACACTATCCAACACATCAGTAGAAACATTATATTAGAGTATCGACCTAGATTAAAGGTGTTAATATGCAACATCATCTTGAATTCTTTTGCATACCAAAACATCTAAACATAAATACATAAATGTGTAGCCGCATGTGTGTTTTGGTTCAGCATCTCAATACAGTAGACCCTCTTAAAAGAATGACTGTAATATCACTACACTTATAAAAATAGAAAATAATCAAAATATCTTAAAAACAATTCTAGAAATTGTGTATTAAAGTGCCGCTTTTTCAATGTAGACTGTGTTTATACATCTTCTGTGTAAAACCAAAATTATTTTTNAATTGTGTATTAAAGTGCCGCTTTTTCAATGTAGACTGTGTTTATACATCTTCTGTGTAAAACCAAAATTATTTTTAAATGAAATATTGATTTAAAACAATAGGCAGAGGTCATAAAAATAAAATAAATAATACCACAGAAACATAAACTTTTTCTCCCCTCGTAGCCAAAAATTTTACTAGCATNGTCATAAAAATAAAATAAATAATACCACAGAAACATAAACTTTTTCTCCCCTCGTAGCCAAAAATTTTACTAGCATTAAGCTACATGCTTTACCAAGTGCGAAGTTCATTATCAAGTGCTTCTTGCAGGAAAAATAATAAAAGGATTTGTTCTTGAAATATTAGTTTACTTCAAAAGATAAACATCTTTAGAATAAACGTAGTTCAGTGTTATTTGTCAATGGTAAGTGGTGTAATTTTTTCCAAAGAAAACTTTATCAATAAGTAAGCAGTATTTATTTACGAACCAATATCTTCTGTTTGCAGGATGTAATGTGTGCATTTTCATATTTTAGAAAGTTCTGTTTAATCCTTGCTTTTTAAAAAATATTTCTTTGTAATTACACGATTTCCTTTACTGAAGTAACTGATTGTGTGATAAAAGTTTAAATATAAGACATTCCGTATAAAGTACATACTTTCATTAGTAAGTATAAAAGATGAGGCTTTATTTGCGTAGGTTATAATGAGATTTTACTAGTTGAATGACAAATTTTCATGCATGGAAGCCCTGCAATTACTTTTGCTGGCTGGATCATACCTCAGGTAGCAAGATGGAAAGGTTTAATATATTAGTAGATTGGCCATTGTTCGAGTATAACTGAAGCATGTCTGCTTGCGTGCTAGATACTTGCATACACTAATCAGGAAGAATAACATCCTATAAATGCACTGCCTGATATATAATTATACACTAACCAGGGTTTTTGATCTATTAAGCAATCAATTGGGAAGAACCAAATGCACTTAAAGTCAATGCCATAAGTATTCGCAAACCTGTGCTGAACTTAATCAGCCACCAAATGATAACGGTTTGGGGATAGAATGATGGTCCTGATGGAATTACACAGAAAATATATTTCTTTATTTGTAGACATTTAACAATTTGAGAAAAACTATGTACAATGTCAAGTATATTAACATTTACAAACAAAAGTACACAAATCTTTTGTGTCAAAAGTTTTTGTACACTTAATAATTTTTGATGAAAAAGAGTTGTAAACAGGATTCTTTGTCGTTCNTCTTTTGTGTCAAAAGTTTTTGTACACTTAATAATTTTTGATGAAAAAGAGTTGTAAACAGGATTCTTTGTCGTTGTTCGCTTTCCTTTCACTTGAATTACAGATTAAAGGCAGCATGGCATTCATTCTACACGTTTTCTTGTCACTTCTTNGTTCGCTTTCCTTTCACTTGAATTACAGATTAAAGGCAGCATGGCATTCATTCTACACGTTTTCTTGTCACTTCTTCAGAAATAGAAGCCCACTCTTCCTGAAGAGCCGTTACCATGGTAGCCTTGCTCGTAATTTGCCTTTTCCTTATCCTTGTCTCCAAAATGCCCCATAAGTGTTCTTTTGGATTAATATCCGGGGATTGAGGAGGGATATGAAGCTGCTTCAGGGTATTATACAACAGCCAGAGCCTAGTATTTTAGGCAATATGCTTGGGATCATTGTCTTGCTGGAATATGAAGTCATTCTGGAGGTTCATTGTTTGACACTGGCAGCTAGATTTGATTTCAAAGTGTCAATATACATTTTGTGATCCCTTACACAGTCTATAACATGAAGCTTCCCTACACTCCGGCAGCACTCATGCATCCCCACACACTAACACATTTCCACCTCCGTGTTTGACTGTGGGCCGCAGGTTCTTAAGTTGTAGTTCCATATTCTTTTCACGCCATAACTTACATGTTCCGTCAACCCAAATATGTAAAATTTACTTTCATTGGATAAAATAATTATATTCCAAAAAGCGGATCCTTTACCGACATGTTGTTTTGCAAAAGCAAGAAGTTTCTTCGATTCACTTCGAAAACGAAAAACTTCTTGCGAGCAACGCAACTGTTGAACCCTTCATGTTTCAAAATATGATGCACTGTGCTTTCAGACACGCGCCACATTACACTTATCTCTAGCAGTCAGTTTGCCTGGACGTCCACTTCTTGGCATGATTTCCACATAGTTTGTTTCACAATACCAGTTTATTATGGAATGGACTGTCGAACGAGGTCTTTTGATATGTGCTGATATATCCTTTCAAAGATTTACACTGGTTGTGAAATCTAATAACGAGCTTACGTTCCGTNTCTTTTGATATGTGCTGATATATCCTTTCAAAGATTTACACTGGTTGTGAAATCTAATAACGAGCTTACGTTCCGTTTCACCCGTTTCTTTCTCGTTACGGCCCATATTGACACCACTTGTTGGTCTCTGATCACAGCTGCAGTCGACCTGTGACTCAACTACAGCTTGACGGACGAGGCCTCATCGAACCACAATGGCGCTAGTGTCACTGTTTATGGAACGTGTTCATGCCCGTTCAAATACTTTTGACGCATGTGATTGTTGTCGACATTTTGCTTGTTTAATTTGTGTGCATTGTGAATATATCAAGAATATGTTAAGAAATANGCATGTGATTGTTGTCGACATTTTGCTTGTTTAATTTGTGTGCATTGTGAATATATCAAGAATATGTTAAGAAATAAATTGTCTTTGAAATGACGTTCATCCCGTTAATCTATCACTAACCGTTATTGTTCGGCAGCTGAGTAAGTTCAGCACTGGTATGCAAAGCACAGGTGTATGGATACTTATGGCATTGACTGTATGTTGCCTGGAATGTGAATGGAAGATCATGCTGGAACCATCCACCAGCCAGGATCACACACACCCTCCTGAATGGAGGTCAGGTATGTTACAACATAACCATACACTGCTCACTGGCACTGCATGGTTGCCCAAGTTCAACACTTTTGTCTCTTCTATGATTCAGTTACAATCACTTCAGTTTTATATTCCCTCATTTCTCTAATACTGTTCTGACTTTTCCACAAGTTAAAAATGTCCAGGTTATTCCACCTTTTTGAAATTTTCCAGAGAGCTAGCCAAGCTGAACTACAATGCAGACAAACAACTCTATGAATATTACAAAATAGTGGGAAAGCATAATATGAATTACTAAATGAAACCCAAGCAACATGATGACATAGAAATAGCAATCCTTTGTGTAAATGATCATTAACCCTACCATATTATATACTACAGCAAATTCTAATACCACTACACTAATAGTGCCACCACCTGCTTGTTGGATATGGCAGTTCCGCCCACAATGTCCAACTTGAAGCTCTGGGAGAGAGTTCTTGCAGGCGTTGAGTTAAACCGCTCTCCATTCTTCAACTCATAGTACTTGAGAATCAGTTCCCATGCATGCATTGTCTTGTCAACAGGAGACTGTGTGTGAGCAAAGCAGCCCACAAATGGAACAATGCTTTCACTCTGACCTATCTGCAGTCAGAAAAAAAATTGTAATCCAGAAAACAAGCACGCAATATTTAACAATAGAGTTTGTGAAATGATCTCAAAATAAAATTAAATAAAAAATTAAAGAAAGTAAGTGTAAAAAAAAGATCAACAACCCCCGAAGAGGATAATGAGAAAAGTAAGGGAAAGCCATCACTCATACAGTACCAAAGTACACTGTCACATTTTCTCTTTGATCTACAGGGAAATTTTATAAACCTGACAATTACTTTTTAAACAATTTTTTTTGGCAGCATTAACATTTTATTGCTTTAATACAGGTTCAACATGTGAAACTACTGGTGTTAAAGATACAAACTATCAGAGAAGCAAATATTTGGCAGTGAAAATGTTAACAGTAACACACTGTGCTTACAGATACATAGTTAAACAAGAAATCTTGTAGGTAGTTAAATCATTTTACACAAAGTAGACTATAAAAATACAGAAATAGTTACATGTACAGTAGTTAGTAGTTACATNGTAGTTAAATCATTTTACACAAAGTAGACTATAAAAATACAGAAATAGTTACATGTACAGTAGTTAGTAGTTACACCTTAAAACCTGTAGTAAAAAAAATCACACTTTAATTACTTTTGACCTCTACAAAATGTTTTTAGCACAAAAATAATATTGTTGATTTTTTTATAGAGAGACTGCAACTGCCATAAAATGAATATGTCCATCTAAAAATTTCAACTATCACCAACTACTATTGTTTGGGCAATGGATCCGTTTGAACTTATTTGAATTTCCTGCCACATCTTGGCAACACCGTCAATAGTGGCGCCATCCGCACTGGAGTGGCACTGCCTAAATGTACAAAACGAGTTTGGCTTTGTTCTCATATCGGTAAGTCGCAACTCACAATGTTTTCGTTAAAATACAGTCCACATTGTTCTATTAATAAAAAAAAAATAGACTTAAAATTTAAGAATTAAAAAAAATACAATAAACAAATAGCATAAAATATAGGGTAATTCTAGAATTGGAGGATTTCTGGGAATTTTTTTTTTTAGAAAATGGTATAAATTGGCATTACTTATCACACAGTACTCACATTTATTAGGGGCATCATGATATTTGCAGTACATACTACCAAATGCGATAGTGGGGAGGGCTATGAAGATCATGGTAATTGTGGAGTAAAGTAAGTAAAATATATGTAAATTACACATCATGTGCATTCCTTAACCATGTTAAATCAAAATCACTGTCATTTGCATTCCTTAACCACGTTAAATCAAAATTATTAATCACACAAAAAACAAATTTACCACAGGCATCACGATATTCGCAGTACATACTACCAAATGCGATAGTAGGGCGGGCTATGAAGATCAGGGAAATTGTGGGGTAAAACACTGATGCGTGACGTCGGGTGACTGACGACGTCACGGTTGGGCAAGGTTTTATGTGTCTGTCAGACACACAGGCGATATGACTGGGCTGACTTTATTAACTGCTCGCCAGACCCCGGCTGGTTCATAAACGAGGGCGCATGGCTTGACGGCACAGCACAAAGTATGATGTGGGCTTAAATGTCCCTCATACTACGCGTTTGCACACAGCCACTGGTTTACCTGTATTGGGCGTGGCCGCTTTTGCTGTTGCTGTTGGAGCTGGCCGGAACTCATGCCCAGTCCTTGGACGGAGGTGGTGCTGATGGTAGCCCGCAGAGCTACTGGTCCTGCAGTGCTGGAACCACAGGTTCGCCATACCAAGTGGGACGTGGAGCCCCTGACGGAAGTCGATGACAATATGGTGTGGCTCGCCAGCAGTCTTGTAGGGTGGCTGAAATAGGGAGTGTGGGGGGACTGAGAGGTGAGGCATTGCCAGTTGTCTGGCGGCTTGAGCTTGTTCCCGGGGGGTTATGCTGCAGAGGGCAGTTGAGGCTGGGTTACAGCTCACATTGGATTCGGAGGCAGTAGCTGCCTGCCTAGCTTACCACTTTGCACCACTCCTATGTATGGCATAGAGATAGGAACTAAGGTCTGCCACGCTAAGGAAAAGCAGGCGACAAAGATCCCTAGCTGGGTGTAAACCCAGCCGGGGCCAAGCTATCCATAGTCATACCAGATTACTCCCACTGGCGACAGTTCAACGTGGTGGTTAGAGCGGTGGGTTTACCCTGGATGTCCGACAGCAATGTGGGTGTGGTTCAAAGGTGGGCAGACCTCCAGAACCAGTCTATCACTCCTTTTGGCGACAGTTCAGCACGGTGGACTGAGTGAATTGGCTGGTCTGATTGACTAGCTGCCTTGTGGATTGAGTTCCTAGTGGTTGCTCTACCGTACTGTACACTAGGTGCACAGCATGGATGGCTGTCTAATGGGTGTGTTCGCGACGTACATGCACCCAGTTAAGGGAGCTTGCAGTCCTACTCTAAGTTTGGAAATTGGGTTGTAATGACACAGTCTCCTGCTTTTCCCTGGCGGACAGATGTCTACGGGGGATACAAGTCACAGTTACCCTAGAATCAGTACTCAGACGTCGCATGTAACATACCATAACTGAAATGTAAAGAAACTGTTCTCTGTGCCAGATGTTCAATAGAAAACATGTTTATTACAGTGAGGAAATAGACATGGTGGCCCGTACCAACTCCTAACAAACTAGGACTGAAACGAAAGTAGACTACGATAAACCAGATGAAGTGAACCCTGGTCTAAACTAGATAAGAGCAGATGCGGCTAAGTAGCTATGATACTAACTGACATTAACTAACTCGATGCTGTTGTCCAGAAGGGACTCGGGTTGCACTATCAGAAGGATAATGGGTGTTAAAAGGGTGAAAACTTCTTCGGGAGTTGGCTGGTGAATGTCTTCAAGATGTCTGGTAGGTAGCGGTATTCCTACTGCAGGACGCAGATGTCTGCAGAGAGCTCCAGTACACGAGGTGGTGGAGCGAGCTGTGGAGAATTAACTACCATTCTACGGCGGTGCAGGGACATATATCCTACCTGCACGTGGGCTCTCTGTGGTGCGGGGATAACAGACTTGAGTTCCTCCTCCCGTGGGCAGAGCTGCGCTCTCTGGTGCCATCTCTCGGTCCGTGGCAAAAGCAGGCGTCTGTCATGTAGGGTTGCATCGGTGGCATGAGCTTAAGTGCTTAGCTGGGCAGCTTGACTGGCTTCTATCACACATGGAAGGTTGGCGTGACGTCTGACATAAAGGCGAAACAAACTTGGCTGATGTGTCCGTGGGTGCCCCTGCGTCTAGGAGCATGCTGGTAGGCTCTGGTAGCAAGTCATTCAAGGTTCAAAACCCGCCTGGGGTGACGTGATGACACGTCAAAATGAGGCAAAGTCGTATTTAAATAAATGTCAGTACGTGTCACGTGTCAACACATAAAATTTATGTAAATTACATGTCATCTGGGTACCATAACCATGTTAAATGCAAGAAGACCTAACGTAACCTAATCAAACTTTACAATATATGATTACGAGAANTTAGAAAAGTATAATAAGTAAGCTCGCATCGGTTCATCGACCCCATGTGATTCACCTATTGTGAAGTTACATTTAATTTGCTTAGGTGTTCTGAATTTTAAATGACTGGTGTCAGGAGTAAATAAGCCCTTCAATTCCCACAGTCACATGCAATACTACACAGAAAAATTCACTAAACTAGATACACTTTTGGTGCTAAAGACAATTATTTACATTACTCACCCACGTAAGCGGCGAATATACCTCCTTTGTGATATATTGCTGATAACTCACGTGTAGGACACGTTAACTTCTATTCAATTTGTATAAACTCCGCAAACACTCGTATTTCTGCACAATAATTATAACACTTTATGGAAACAATTGCAAAGAAACACTCGTCTATTTCCGCACAATAATTCAATTTAACACTTAACATGGAAATAATTGCAAATAAACACGTGTAATAGCACTAGTAAATCACAAGACTTCATACAGTCAAATTCACTCATTTTCTGAACTTCCGGACACTACCAGCATACAACTGTGACGTGAAATAGGTAAAAATTGTACGGGAAGTCCCAAATCGTTGCACATTTGTTTCCTGTCTCTGTGCATTGTTGTTGAACAAATGTATCATGGTGATACACGTAAAGTACAAGGACACAACATTTGGAAACATTTTGTGTAAGATGTACTGTATATATAATTTTTCTACTTCTTATATATTACGTAGTACAATTATCTGTTGAATATCAAAAAGGTAAGCCCTGAGAATTTCAACAGTATTCTGACACTGCTTGATTACAGTGGTTTATAGCTGTATAACCATAGTGTGTCTGCAAAAACATACCCTGTGAATAACGTTTTGTAAATTAAGGTTTTGTTTCCAGAGGCGTTCTCGCATTTAACACAATTCAGCAACCTGACAGAAATATAGTTGACATACATTTTGTGTGTTTTACCACATGAACACCCCGATCTTCATAGCCCTCCTCACTATCACATTTTATGGTATATACATACTGCAAATTAAGTGAAACCACAATGAAATTCCTATTAAGTGTGATTAATAATGACCATATACACCATTTGCAGGTATTATTTTCCTGTTTTTGGAAAAGCCCCTGCTGTAGATAATTACCAAATATAGTCTTATATTTATGTGAATGACACTTCATGCAGTGAAACATGTTCCTGCTTTTTGAAGTTTGTGCAAAAGACATTTTCGATTACCAAAAAACTTAAGGCAGTTGACAGGGTCAAATCTTTGATACAGTGTTAACATCATGTTATTGTTCTTAAAATCTGTAACTTTCTTTAAGAAACAACATTGAAAAAATTTACTTATAAGAACAATGGTAAAGACTAGGGTAAGTCTCCCAGGCACTTCAAATTACATACCAGTATTTTGCATATTTTGTAAATAGCAGATCACATGGAAAATGTTACAAACTTGAGTCGTTTCAAATTAATAAACAATAAAGTTAAGTCGCCATACTAGTCTTGGTAAGTTTTACAAGTTTTAAATATTTGAGTGACCAAACGAGTAAACACAATACATACACAAAAAATAGTTATTAATCAGGCAAACACGTATTGCAAGTTCCGCTTAAATAAAAAGTACGGGATGTGTACCCGCACGTGCGGCATCATGCATGTCGAGTATCAATTTGTAGTTGACTAATTTTGATATACGTTGTAAGTTACATAAACACAATACGCTCACAAAAAAATACATATCGCAAGAATGCAGTTACTAATATTTATTCTGATTTAAGTCCAAATATTCTATCATTTACGTGATATCTAATTCTGGTAATTTAAAAATATGGTTTTGCTATAAACGATTCATAACACCAGAAAAAGCTGTATTTATTGTACAGAATGTATGTTCATTCTCCCAAGTTGTGTTTCGTTGTTGCCACGAAGAAAGTTTAAATGGCACAAGATAAAATCACTCTCTTTGCTACTTTTTGCTGCGTAAAATATGTATAAATATGTTTACGAGAAAAGTTACTGTGTGTTATGTTCATAACTTGCCCATGTGGATACGGTTATGATTTCACCACATGATTTTGAAGTCAACACGTTTGCAAGGTAGTATTACCATAAACCAAAAAATTGTACTACCAAAGACCCGTAAGTACCTATATGTGATTGTAAACAAAACAGTAAGCCTAGTGAAGTGTAAACATTAGGAAATTCAGTGACTTCACAAGTAGGTCTTACGACGACCTGTATTTTAAAATCTTATGTTGCAATTTAAAAAATAAATTTGGTGAATTAAATTCTGATTTGATTTAAAGCATTTATATAAAATTTTGCAATTTTAGTTTGAAACAAAGCATAGGCCTATTCTGCAAGATACTTTGTAACAAAACTTTAATTAACCAGTACAAAATCTAAAGAAGACATGGCCATTGTATGAAGTTATTGGTTGCTGACAGCATTCCCATTCACAAAAGAAAAAGATATTCTACTCACACATTAATGATTAACATAATCTTGCAAAATCTAATGTACTGTTCTGGCCGAATTTGTAAATAATAGAAAATTCTCTTACTTTCCTACCTGCGGTGGTGTTCGAGTTTTATTGTAACAAGGTGAACTATAGTAAGCATGCTCATAACGCTCAACATTTTATAGGCATAATGATTTTATTCATATCGCAATTTATTTTAATGGAGATAAATATTTTAGTTTTAAGGATTTTTAAGATTTTTTGGGAGATGGATCAAGGAATTTTATTAAAAGATTAGTGGCAGGCCTGCCCTAGATTAATGAATGTCTGAGAGCCAAGCTCTACCNCAGTTTTAAGGATTTTTAAGATTTTTTGGGAGCTGGATCAAGGAATTTTATTAAAAGATTAGTGGCAGGCCTGCCCTAGATTAATGAATGTCTGAGAGCCAAGCTGTACCTAGTGCCAACCTTATAACATTATTGTACTGTACATGTATGTATAATAATGCACCTCGCACTTGAATGAGTCAGACCAGTTACACCATTGTAATTTGCACGTCAGAGAGTAGTTGTGCATAAGCCCATTTATTATGCTCCAATGTGATTCAAATGCAACCAAAACCTAATATTTGTTCAGCCAGGATTTAGACACCTAAGTGTTTGACTAGTCTCTTTGAGCACTACTTTAGAAAGTATTCTTTCTACCTAAATTTTATTTGCATAACTGATTTGTATAGGTAAATATTTGCTTTGTCATTAGACCCACATGTACTTCATTTACTTTTTAAATGTAATTGCACTTAACTTCATACAACTGTTACCATTTGCATACTTTTATGTACTGTCGTATTCACTACAAAATTGTAAAACCACACGCTAACTTAGTGAACTAATTGTTACATTGCAATGTTTAACATTTCTTAAATTTGCCAACCTTTGTAATCTTTTAAACCGGTGTCATCATGTATCACTTGTAAACATACTGTAATCTTTAAACACAAGCGGTGTGCGAATATCCAAAAATTCAGATAGTTACGACTAGTAATTTACGAATTATTCACATTCAAACTTCGGATATCTTTTGTGAAAATTGTGAATAATATACATTCCCGTTTTGAATGGTTGTAGAGCTGTGCCGACTCAAATCTGCTTCTGTAGAATTTGCTGATGATCAAATCAGTGCTTGTGCCGATGTATGAATTGCGACTTTCCACACAGCCAACCCACTCGCAGGGAGGCCAACAGCTGCCCTCAGGAAGCTCAGACCTAAGTGATATGTGGATCTATGGCGACTTCCCGCCTTCCTGCGTAACACGGGAGTGGTCACACCTACCCTGTTATTGTTAGCTGCTGTTAAGTGCTTGGGTCTGCTGGAGACTTCTTGCCCAGCCAAGTCACTTGCTGTGGGCCAGTAACCAGGTATTTCACTAACACCCACCTGCCTACACCCACTTCCTTTCAGGTTCTGTCCGCCTCTACGAAACACCCACTGTCTTCCTCGCCACAAGGCTGGACGAAATAAAATGGCCAAACAGGGGCTAGCTCTGGTTGGAGGCCTGGTAAGGGAAGTACAGGATGTCGACCGGGTGTATTCCTGGAAACGCAAAGAAGCAGCTCAGCAGAGGGGAACTGCAACCAGTTCAACTAGTGGAAGTCGCAGCCTGCATCACAATATCTTGTGAACCGTCCCACGAACCATTTCACCACTACTTCCCACACCACCAAAGAAGCCAGTAACTGACCAATGGCCTTCAGCCACAGATTGAGTAGTCCGCCGACTAGATATAACGTCAACCTACACCCCTATATGTACTCAAACTAGGCCTACACTTCCCAGTGCACCTCCGCACGTGCATCAGGGTTATTATAGAATTACTGAAGACAGCCCGCCACATTCCCAGTAAAAGCCCCGTCAAGTTGATGACGCCTGCTTCCCAGCCATCTGGGGGAGAAAAGGCTTAGACGCCGGGAAATGCCACTAACTCCCGCTAAGGAGGGGCATATTTTAATCAAGCTAATTATGCTAATGAGTATACAAACACAGAAAAAAGAAAGTGGTTTTAATGGCCACCAAGTAATACAATACCTTGTACTTTAAATAATACACTTATACACATAGACTACTTTACACTGATTTTGGCAACCATTTGACACAATAACTGTAATCACTTGAATATAAGACAATATATATGTTTTACTTCAATTTTTGACTTCCGAAAAATTGAAGGCCATCTTATTTTAGCATGTGAAAAAAATTTGAGGTCAATGTTTATGATTGAGTAGTAGCAGAGTTTTCCGAGTAGACATAATGTATTACAACAGTAAAAGCAACTTAAAATCTTAAAAAATAGACTGTTCTTTATAATTAGAAAGATACAATGTTGCACAAAGAAAATGTGACTTCCTAAGGTTTAAATGCATCTGAAGTGTAGACTGTAAAGAATTTGGCTATATTAAACCATCATTTTGGTGCCAGGAATAAATAATATTGCCAAATTACATGGTTAATTATTTGTGGCAGAATACATTTTTCTTTGTGACCAAAGTTAAAACATGGAGGTCGTCATTTTTGATGGCATCCTAGGTAAATACAATAATCTCTTGTATAAATTTAAAAAAAAATTTATTCGCTGATGTAACACATTTTAAATTAAAAAATTAATACATAAAAAATACTGTTATAGAAGTCATTTATCCTTTCACTGCTGGTCCTCTGAGTGAACGTACTAGAGTTGCAATTATCCGTCAGGCCACATTCAATGATTATCATGAGTGCTCACTGATTTGACCTGCCGAGCAAGTGGAAGTGAAGGACAGAATAGTTGGATGATTTATTGATGCATGCGCGCTATCAGTTAACCGGAGACGCGGAGGCGGCAAGTCAAAGGAATGTTTACAAAGCGTGTCTGTTATGACTAGCAGGGCTCATGCCTCTCCCTATTATACCTTGGGTATCGGGGGTCTTTGAGACATCTGAAGAATGCTCTGGATTACTGACCTCATGTCTCCTAACTAGACTCGGGGTGCCATGAACCTTCCAGGTAAAGGCCAGCAGCTATAAAAGGCATGTCGGACCACGGAGCCGGCAGATNATGTCTCCTAACTAGACTCGGGGTGCCATGAACCTTCCAGGTAAAGGCCAGCAGCTATAAAAGGCATGTCGGACCACGGAGCCGGCAGATGCTGAATGGATAAATTGCAGCGATAGGAGAATAGTGAGAAGAGAAGCGCGCAACGAGAAAAGTGACCAGAGGGAGGAAAATCTGCGACTGCGAACATCAGAGCAGTGAAGAGTACAACTGCAGGCTGGACTATTAGACTGGATGCGTGAGTGTAAGACATTGCAAATGATGGCAACAGATAGACTGAGCATGTGTTAATGATGAGTAAAGATCACTGACTCTAAANGTGTAAGACATTGCAAATGATGGCAACAGATAGACTGAGCATGTGTTAATGATGAGTAAAGATCACTGACTCTAACTAAACAGACACATTAAAAGAATTGAAACAGACATTAAATACTGTGCTCACAGAGAAATAAAAATAATAATAGTGGAGATAGATAATTAAATGCTGTAACAAATGGAAATCTATCTGTGCTTTATATTACTGGAAGCAGTGATTTATGAGGCTACGGCAACAGCGAATGTCTCCCACACGTAGGGAATCTTTCTCATTGAACGGTATGTTCTGCTNGTGTAAGACATTGCAAATGATGGCAACAGATAGACTGAGCATGTGTTAATGATGAGTAAAGATCACTGACTCTAAACAGACACATTAAAAGAATTGAAACAGACATTAAATACTGTGCTCACAGAGAAATAAAAATAATAATAGTGGAGATAGATAATTAAATGCTGTAACAAATGGAAATCTATCTGTGCTTTATATTACTGGAAGCAATNACAGAGAAATAAAAATAATAATAGTGGAGATAGATAATTAAATGCTGTAACAAATGGAAATCTATCTGTGCTTTATATTACTGGAAGCAGTGATTTATGAGGCTACGGCAACAGCGAATGTCTCCCACACGTAGGGAATCTTTCTCATTGAACGGTATGTTCTGCTGTGTACAGTGCAGACCATTCAAGCCACTTCATATGCAACATCCCAGATACAGGACACTGTGACTGAAAGGGTTAAGGGAACCAGAGCCACGACACATTGAAGAATTAAGTCAGGAGAGCGAGAATACGATAACAGGACATCTTAATACAGCAGAGGGTGTTGGCTAGCGGGAAAATCGTGTTTGCCACATTCCTTATAACGCCTGCAGGAAACACGAAGGGACGGGATGTCGCCTCTCCCCCAAGCCGGGGATACCAGTTGCCAAAATGCTGGCACTGCCCCGAGCAACACTTTCTCAGAAATTACCCTATTTACCAAGGCAAACAAGCCACGGTTCATGGGGCAAATTTCAACCAAACTACTAGCAAAGAGGAGAAAGACAAGTCCACAGCATCAGGAAATGCCAAAGCAGTGATGAAGAGCGAGCCCAAGGTCCCGGCATAATAAACAAGGCTCCACAGGTTAATGCGCTATAGGTAGTGCACAACACAGAGGACCTCCTTACAGGTTACTATAGAAATAGAAGGATGGAGGTCTTGGCCGTCCTTAACACGGCGGCAAACGCCAGTGAAACTGTATCCAACAAATTATTGGTCGCAACTAACCTGCGGAAACCATCATACTGGGACAGCCATGGTTAGCTAGCCAGCATGCCATAATAGATTGTAGCCAAGGCCGCATATATCAGGGAGCCACGAAGCATCGGTCGGTTACCTGAAAGCAGCCCGAGTCACACGAGCCTCGACAACCGATAAACAGCGAGGAAATAAACCACCAATTACGGAGCAACCAAGTAACACAACTCATTTCCGTGCTAGAAACGCATAGTGCGGTTTTCGGACACAAATGCACCTTGCATCGAACATCCTCCATCGCTCACGAGATCCACCTCGTGGAGCCAAGGATAATACTCAATAAGTCTGGACACCCTTCGGAACACTGGAAACGAATCATAGAGCAGCAGATTACAGATATGCAGCAACAGGATATTATCAAGCCCTCTGATTCAGCGTACAAAGTGAAAGTGGTGCTCATTCTGAAGAAAGGCGGAACCTGCAGTTTTGTGTGAATTATCACGACTTAAATCAGGTCACACAACCTGTTGCCCCAGCCACACTCTAAAGGCATTAGAGGAAGACAGGGTTTTGAGCACCCTGGATATGCGAAATTGATTCTGGCAGATCTCGGTGCACCCGGACTCATGCAAGTGTATGACTTTTACAGCACCTAATGTGGAAATTTTCCAGTTAAAGGTGATGCAGTTCAGGGTTAAAAACACCCCTGCCACTTTCCAGAGACTAATGGTAGTGGTAGTGCTAACTGGTTACCTAGGCTGGGTTTTCCACGTCTATCTAGACAACGTCATCGTCATCTCCAGCTCATGGGAAGAGCATAGACACCACCTACAGCTGGTACTTTAACGCTTTTCACTCTACGGCCTAACCTGCCGCCTGGCGAAATGCCATTTCAGGAAAACAGAGGTCGAATTCCTAGGGCACCTGATCACCCCGGAAGGCAACAGGCCCCAGACAGAAAGCGTGAGAGACATTACCAAAGTTCCCACCCCGAAAAACGGTAAGCAATTAAGGAAGTTCCTGGGGATATGCAACTGGCTCCAGGACTTCATTCCGAACATGGGGCCGCTTAACAACTTGATAAAGAAAACCCACAACTGGCGCTGGACAGAGGAGAAAGTAGCCACCTTTCAAGTCTTAAAAGCCCAGTTCGAGACTGCTGGCATACTTTACCACCCGCTTGCAGACACACCATTGATCCTACTAACAGATGCAAGCAGCATTGGCCTCGGTGCTGTTTTATACCAGGAGAATGCGAAAGACGCAAGACGGGTGATAACGTATACCAGCACCCTTTTGTCAGAAACAGAAAAATGTTATCACTCTAACAAATTAGAATGCTTAGCTGTAATTTAGGCAGTAAAGAAATTCCACTATTATCTGGAGGATGCTCGCATCATGTTAATAATGGACAACAGCGCCATCATGTGGCTACACTCCACTAGCGCCACTAAGTCCAAGCTGGAAAGATCAACTTCACACCTCCAGGAATTCACTTTTGAGGTACAACATTGCCCGGGGAAGTTGAACGAGCTTCCAGACACCCTCTCACGGACCCCGGCGGCAGGTGAAGGGGGAGCCCACATCGTGGACTGGGAGAGAACCTTACCACCTGACCAACTGAAGCAACCCACGAATCCTGCGGAAATCACCGTCCAGCAGCTTAAAGCTAAATCGGACCAAGCCGAATGTGCTGCAAAGCAACCCGGAAATATGACGACTGCTAAACCAGTAATCTACGAGGTCCAAAGATGAGCATGGGTACATATGGTTCCCCCCAACTCCCAGACAACAGATTGGAAGCTGTGGGTGCCGCAGTCTCTCAGAGCAGAGTTATGCCACTATTATCAAAAACACCCTTATGCAGGTCACCCAGGAACCAGGGAGACGGTTCAAGAAGTAACCAGACCTGCCGAGCAAGTGGAAGTGAAGGACAGAATAGTTGGATGATTTATTGATGCATGCGTGCTATCAGTTAACCGGAGACGCGGAGGTGGCAAGTCAAAGGAATGTTTACAAAGCGATCTTGCGAGAGTTGGGTGCTTGGCTGCTAGTAGGTCACACCGCTCTCCTGGGCACTCCCTTGGTAAGGGTGTAGAGAGTCTTTCCCGGCCTCCCAGGCCCGAGGAGGGAAAGCTCCGAGGCTCCATCTGTGTGCCAGACTTGAGCGGTCAGCCACCCCTCAGACGTCACTGGAGAATTGGAGGAGGACGTAGTGTTCTTTTCGAGGAAAGTCAGTACCCTCAACCTAACTGTGAGACTTCGACGATTCTGTCGCCCCCCTCACTGCAGACCGACAGTGGACTAGCTCCTCGAGATGACCACGACAGTACTCCCCTCTGAGATTGTGTGTAGTTACCAACCCATAACCCGACAGTAAGACTTGAGCAATTGGCATTGCCGGCCTACTGGGAAGATCACGCCAGTTTAGAGTTCCCTTCGACTACCGAATAATTTGAACATTATCCAGACGTGCCTGCGCCTACAGGTTTCAGACAGACCCATTTGCCTAGGTAGCATCTGTANAATAATTTGAACATTATCCAGACGTGCCTGCGCCTACAGGTTTCAGACAGACCCATTTGCCTAGGTAGCATCTGTACACATCACTACCCCCATGCCTGGTCACCGTGCTGGGAGGAAGAGGGCAGCTAAGATCACAAATGCCCAGGCAAAGTGAACTGTCCAGCAGGAAACAGGCGTTGCTCACCTGTGAGAGGAAGCTGCCTGAGCAGAGACCCTAGCCGGACCCTTATCCTCACCGTGGGCTCGACCACCGAAGCGACCCTCCGCAATAATACCGGCTACTGGACTAGGTGTTTCTCGGTACCCCGAGCTGTGTCCCCTCATCCGGCGACCCCGCCTAAGAGCTGAGCACCAGGTTTCCACTGACCAGTCCACACACCGGCCATTTGCAGCCTCGATCTGAACCTCCGGCCTTCTGCCAGCAGTTCCAGTGGAGTCAGGACCGAGACAGTTGGCCAAGCATTGCTTAGCGCTGCAACATGCCCAACTTGTAGACCTGCACCTCCAAAGGTCAACCATATTGTCAACGAGAAGCCCGCCTGCCTGCAGAAACCACAGTAAGGGGGGAAATCTTCCTGACTAGCCATAATTAAATCTCAGTTAATGGAGCACGCAGCTGCCTAGCTCCTAGGGGGAGAACTGATGAATCCATTTCAGAAGCTTAAGTGGCGTCAAATTCATGCCACTGTGCACAAGACAGTGAAGTGTTTGCGAATTTACTCTGCTGTCTTTTTGGGATGGAGTGTACTGTACAGCAGAATGCTGAGAATACTACATTGTTGACTAAACTCTACTGTTCACATATAGTAGTGTAGGACCCAAACAAACACAAATTATTATAAGTGTAGAAATGCTAGGTACAATGCAGTTACTGCTATATGTACAGTACTGAAAATGCCAAAGCATGAAGTGGAAAAAATTAACTCATCAAAAATCTTGTCCGTCAGTTTACCAGTTTTGGACCTATTACTTGACATTCAAAAAAGTTTTCCAAGCCCACCATTACACTGGTATTCTAAATTTATATTGTCAAAGTCATCACATTCTAGGTCATCCATAAGATCATTACCACTGTAAGAATTTCTAATAATTATGGACGGGCACATCCAAAATCCCCTCAGGCATCTTTATTTCTTGTTTTCAGAGAAAACATTTTACGCTGCTACGGTTGAAAGAATATCCTTGCCCTCCCACATCTTGAAAATAACATGAGTTAAGAACTGATAATCATGTGTAGCCGTGGCAGTTGATTTACTTAATAATTTCAATAACTGAGAATGTGGTAACCTAATACATAACAGAAAAAATAGAAGTCGAATTGATACATACTTAACAATAAAATTGAGTATTTAATGATGTGTGTACTTACAAGAGTTGTTTCCCGCAGCTGTCCTATGTGAAAAATGACAATTTGCAAGTGGGAATCACACTATAATATTTATGTTTGGCAAAACTACAGCCATGCATATTTGTATGCCATCTTATTGTAAAAACTATATTTTCAATAAAGATTATTGCACAATAAAATTCACTGTTGTATTCTTTGAATGATTCTTACAATTGAGGGTGATTGGTTGAATGCACTACCATTTTGGATACATACCAGTGAAAACTTGGACGATTCTTGCGATGANCAATTGAGGGTGATTGGTTGAATGCACTACCATTTTGGATACATACCAGTGAAAACTTGGACGATTCTTGCGATGAAGGTGGGAGAATACTTGAACTACTACAATGAAAACCCCTTTTTTTATACTTCTCAAGAGACCAGAGAAAAATGTTGCAAAATGCAGAAAAGTGCAAAAAAAAAAAAAAAAAAAAGGTGGACAAGGATTTCACGCTGTATGTGCATTATGTAAGACCAAAGAAACCTGGAATAAAATAAGGGGGAAAAATGTAAAAAAAAAAGTGTTTTTACTGTATTTCAAGAACAATACATTGCATTGTGTATACAATAATGTATGTCCAAAATAATAGTTAATTNAGTGTTTTTACTGTATTTCAAGAACAATACATTGCATTGTGTATACAATAATGTATGTCCAAAATAATAGTTAATTCAATCTGTATGTTTCTGCTGTTTTTTGGTACCCCAAACACACTTCCTTATACAGCATCTTAAAGGAACAGAAGCTGCCAAGCAACTACATCAGCCAAACACAGCGATGCTGGAATCATTTCAAACAGCTGGGAGACTTACTGGCATCAGGCCATGCTGCATCAGGTCCCGTATGCTCAAAGCCAACTGTTTCCTCACAGCATGGGCAAGCTTGGCATCGCACACAATAGCAGGCACATCTTCGGAGTCCGAGCTGTAGTCTGTGTGCACGCTGTGCTCCGTACGTGACATGAGCTCCAATACGTAGTTCACCGCTACTTCCAGCCTAGCTCTCAGGTCCCTGGTGCACAGAATAATAATTAACTTGAAACCATTTCACATGATGATAAAACTACGGTAAAACTTCACTATAACAAGCTTGACAGGGCCAGAAATTTTGTTTGTTTGTTGTAGAGAATTTCTTTATAGTGAATACACACACACACAAAAGTTTTGAGTGAAGTGTGTATGACATTTACAGCTACACAACTCGTCATTATTGTATAAAGTACAATATAACCTCTTTTTATATATTGTGCCCATCTTTCTATAACTGGTTTTTGAGAAACTGTAAAAAAAAAAATGGGCAAAATAGATTNCTTTTTATATATTGTGCCCATCTTTCTATAACTGGTTTTTGAGAAACTGTAAAAAAAAAAATGGGCAAAATAGATTATAATTTGAGGAAAATTTGTTGAAAAAAAAAAATCTGTTGCATTTTCTTTTGGTTGCTATATGTTGTGTTTCTCTTGGTGAGCACTTTAATTGAAGTAGTGCATATATAAAAATGCATACGACCCCCCCTAGGCAGACATGGCCACCCAATACCTATTGACTTCGCCCACCCTCAGGCAGTCCAATGTTTCNCATACGACCCCCCCTAGGCAGACATGGCCACCCAATACCTATTGACTTCGCCCACCCTCAGGCAGTCCAATGTTTCCTGTGACGTGACTACCTTCACATCACGTGTTTATCCAGCCATTGTGCTATCGTTCAGCAGATACCCTTCTGTAGTATCATTTTAATCTGAAGACATCTGTTTTGCTGAAATACAATCTTTTATTTATTTCGAAAAAGCAGTTAAAAATTTAATTTTTACTCTGCAAAAAGTAACCTGTCCCAATGTTACAGATTTTGTAATTGATTAGTGACAAAGGAGGTTGTAAAAACATTTCTGTCGTGTAATTTTATTGGGAAGAGATATATTTATTAATATCGAATTTTCGCTTGCCGAAAAGTATGCAGTCTCCAATATAAACATTTTTGTAACATCATAAAAAGTAGTCTATGTTCAGCGTTACCGTTTTTTAAAATTGATTGCAGACAAATAACGTTGCAGATATCCTTCTGTGGTATCATTTTGTTCGGAAGACATCTGTTTATTAACATAAATTATTGTTTCATTGAAATATACTCTAGTTTTCCAGCAAGTGGCAACCAAACATTGGATTTGCACTCGCAAATAAGTGTGCAGTGTCAGATGTTNTATACTCTAGTTTTCCAGCAAGTGGCAACCAAACATTGGATTTGCACTCGCAAATAAGTGTGCAGTGTCAGATGTCAGAATTTTTGTAACTGTCTGGCGACAAGGGAGGTTGCATATACCCTTCTGTGTATGATTTTATTCAGAAGATGCATGAATATTGAATTAAATTAATAAATATGCTAAGTACTCTCTGGTATCATTATCTCAGAAAAAATTTCAGCCTATTAAAATAAATTAAAACATGTGTCATTTTTGCACTACAGATGATTGAAAGTAGACTTCATGGGAAAAAAAAATTGGNTTAAAATAAATTAAAACATGTGTCATTTTTGCACTACAGATGATTGAAAGTAGACTTCATGGGAAAAAAAAATTGGATATTTTTATGTATACGGGTTGGAGGTGGTTCAAAATTGGTCCAAAATCCCCCAAAATATATACAGCTACCAACCTTACTTCTGGAAACAGTGAAGGGTCGTTTTAGTAAGGTTATACTGTACATAGTTCGCACAACTGTTGTGCCACAGGCGCTTTGTATACACACACACCATTTTATGTGACAATTTGCCGTGGTTTCATCATTTCAAGTCATGTTAACATCTGTGGAATATTTATGGCGCAGACGAGTCCAAACACTTTTTTTGAAAACATTGCAATATTTTACTAAATGTTTTGTTATCTTAGGGAGGAAAAAAAACTAAATTTATGACAGAATGGAATTGAGTCGTAAAGTGTTCATTAGCGTGAATATTTTAATAGTATGACTTAAGTCATAATGTAAAAATTTGTTAAAGTGAAACAAGAACCCATTGTATTGTACAGGCTTTTGCCGGGACCAAAACATTTGTTCGTTATGATGAAATGTTATAAAGGCTCTTTGTGGTAAACTGAGCACTTTTGAAAGCCATGCACATTATGTATTCTTCCCCCATATGTAAAATTAACATTGTCATGGGCCTAATTCATTGGTTAAAAGTGTTTGTGAAATTATTATAAAAGTAAGTATTTTCCAAATTTGCTTTTTCTTATACATATGTATATGTATTTATAATACAGAGAACAAAATAAATCATTTCAGTTTTCACAAATGTTTGCCCAACACTTTAAATTCAACGTTAAGACATGCAACTATTTTACCTCCATTGTTACCAACTTAACTGGGTGTATGTCACCGAGTGTATCCCTTGGAATATATGCAGGTAGGCGCAGTAACATTTTTCAAATGTATGATATGATTTCAAAAGTGCTCAAATAATCGGTAAAACAGCTTATTACAGAAAATCGTTGAAGAGATACTTTACTGTACTTAGTTTTAATGCTACAATGGGAACTACAGGTGTACAAAAAACCACAGTAAAGTAAAATCTTTCACTTTGAAGTAGATCTTACACTGAAAGAATTCAAATACTTAAGCATCTCGTAAAAATTTGTTTTGATATACATAACATTACTCAAATATTTTCTGAAAATTTATTTTGATATATGTGATATTTTCAATAAATGTTCTAAATGTAGACACAAACTAATATTAAAACTAATATGGATAAATCTACATTAATGAAGAATACATTTCCCTTTGTATTACATTAGTTTGGCAACTGGTTTTGGGGCTCAAGTTAGATTGCTACGTTTCACCTCTGGGTCTGAAACCAACACTGCCAAATGGGAAGTAAGGTAGACACAATAGAGTGAGTGAAGAGTTTTGGGCGGCTCTTAACAGCGAGGTCTTGAGAGCTGATGAGGGTGATTGAGGTGAGTATGCAGCAGCGCCGGAATGAAAGGGTGGAGGAAATGGGAGATTCCCGAGAAAATCCGCCGACCAGCAGCATCGTCCAGCACAATTCCCACATGCAAAAATCCGCGAGAGACCCGGCCGGGGATTGAACCCGGTTCGCCCTGGTGATAGGCAGGCAGGTTGACCACTCGGCCACCGCAGCCCCTGGACACAATAGAGATGAGACAGATTTTCTAAATCTTCAGTACCTAAAATAATTATACAAACATTTATTGTATTGCTCTTCATTAAAATCCTATGACAAGCTTACAAACTTGGATCTGACATGGAAACTAAAATGAAACTAAGATTATAAACATACCCCCAATGTCGTCCCCTGCCTGTTCTCTTTAACAGATTCTTCTGGAAATGGTCAGCACCACAACCAAATTGGGCAGCAGCAAACATCTGGAGCAACGTTGATGCTTTCCTCATGATGTTCACAGTCTCTTTGCGAATCTATAATAGCACACATTTCCACCCATCATTCTATCATGAATGACCACACAGCACAACCATTAGTAAAAGAGATCATTATGTTTTAATTTCAAAAATGAGTTGTATAGAAATAAGTAAGTTTTTACAACTTTCTGTGAATAAAATGAAAGCAGAAGTATTAATACAGAGGACAATTCTAACTTTCTTTCACAAATATTTCAGCAAAGTACCTATACTACCTAATTTAATGAAACATTTAAATCTAACACTCCAGCAAAATGATGCCAGATTTGGTAATCCTATAATACATAAAAAATTATTATGTGAAACACATACCTCCTCACGACTATCTTTTGTCAAAGTTGGCTTTAGACCAGTTCCTGAATGCTGATGACAAGAACAGGTACATTTTTTATTTTCTGTTTCAAATGATGTCTCACCTGAAAAGGAAACCAGATTCAGTGATCATTTCTATCAATATTCTGTAATGTACTCTCATAATTTTATTTTACAATTATATACATGTAAACATAAGTAACACATAAAAACAATTTCTAACAGAAAAATTTTTAAATCAGAAATAAAATATACAAAAGAAACTTGATTAGACCTCACTGTTAAGCCACCAAAATAAACGTTCTAGTTGGGTTAGATTCTTTAATCCAGTCCTACCTCTCAGTGGCGAAAGCACAACTAAACAAAAAAAAAAATTAAGTAAGAAAAATACATTATGATGCAGGAACATTTAGCATGGCAAAGTGTAAGAGTGTAAGACCGACAGAAATTGCATAAATTAACACTAGTGTAAAAAAAATTAAGCACACGACAGGTNAAAGTGTAAGAGTGTAAGACCGACAGAAATTGCATAAATTAACACTAGTGTAAAAAAAATTAAGCACACGACAGGGTTTCATATGTAACATCACAAAGTAAGTAATTAAAATAGGTACAAAGCATACCATAATATTGTTGAGATATGCGAGTACAGGAAAGGTGAATATCACTGATCAAGAAAGGTATCCAAAGGATGCAATAGACCTTTACGGATCTTTATTCAAAAGTGGGTTCCAAGCACAGCAGGACAGAAAACAGAAAAAAAACATTGATTTCAGAAGCGGTACGCAAGAATAAAAAATGCAAGCCACAGTAGGGAATATNAAAGTGTAAGAGTGTAAGACCGACAGAAATTGCATAAATTAACACTAGTGTAAAAAAAATTAAGCACACGACAGGTTTTCATATGTAACATCACAAAGTAAGTAATTAAAATAGGTACAAAGCATACCATAATATTGTTGAGATATGCGAGTACAGGAAAGGTGAATATCACTGATCAAGAAAGGTATCCAAAGGATGCAATAGACCTTTACGGATCTTTATTCAAAAGTGGGTTCCAAGCACAGCAGAACAGAAAACAGAAAAAAAACATTGATTTCAGAAGCGGTACGCAAGAATAAAAAATGCAAGCCACAGTAGGGAATATGATCACCCCTGACTGCGATGTAGGATGTATAGTATACAGTCTGTTGATGCTCAGTATGAGGTTGTCAACGAGCTCTTGGGGCACCATAACCCAAACCTCTTGTAGCACCAATAGCAGCTGTGGAATTTGGAGACGTGCTGCCAGGCATCTCCTACCGATGTTCCAAATGTATTCAGATTGGACTTTGGCGCACGGAATGTGCGGGCCAATCCACACGGCAAACATCTTCACTCTTCAACAGCCCAACGACCGCTGTTGTACAATGAGGTGTAGCATTGTCATCCATGAAAAACTCGGGTCCCACAGCACCCTAGAAAAGACGTATGTGAAGAAGAACCCTAGTACAACAGCGGTCACCGGTGACTGAACATCCTTGAAAGATACTGTTCTGTATAAATAGTTGTGTTAGTGAACAAATTTTGAGCTACAGTGACTTGTACCGTTCTTGTAGTATAAATCAAGACAGTCGCAACAAGATGGCCACCATGATTGGGTTGTGTTGTTGTGCGTGCTCGTGTGTTGTAAATAATTAAAGGACGTGGAAACAACAACTTTGATGTACTTTTGTCTTTCATTGGTCCTCCGGTTTGTGAATCAAATCATACATAACATTTTGGTCCATTTGAGGCCGGATTGTACCGGTGTTGATCAGATTTTTAGTGTCGTAAATTCACGTTGGTAATGTACAAATGAGTACGACAATGTGTGTTTGCATGCGTAACATCAGGAAGTTCATCCTTGTCAAATTGTAGAAAACGGCGTGCNAATGAGTACGACAATGTGTGTTTGCATGCGTAACATCAGGAAGTTCATCCTTGTCAAATTGTAGAAAACGGCGTGCAAGGCACCACACACTACTTCATTTTGAGGAAAAGCACAAGAATTGAATGGACAGATCTTCTGAGTCATCTGAAAGTGCTCAACTGCCATCCACATCTGATAATGAGCATCAAGATGATGTACCAACTACTTTCTCTGCTGCAACTTCACAAACATTGTCAAGCATGACCGCAACCCTTTCATCAGTGCTGCTTTCAACAACCATTGTCGATGTTGTAACTAATAAGGGCTCAGTACATACAGTTTGTGTGTTGTTGGACTCCGCCAGTCAAGTGAGCTTTTCAGAAGCACGTGTTCAGCGCATGGGGTTACCACGTCGAAAAGCCAACTTACCTGTTAATAGGTTGGCTCATATGCCACTTAGTTAAGCAAAGAGTGTATCCACATGTATCATCAAGCCTGTTGGTAAAGAGTCTCATTATCAATTTTATGAATTTGTGATGTCCAAGATATCGTACAAGCTGCCTGCTGTACAAGTAGATCCTCGCGCATGGGCACATGTGACCCATCTCCAGCTAGCAGATCCTAACTTTGGTACTCCTAGTCACATGCTTCTGGGCAGCCCATCCCCTTGGAAACTGTGGTGGACTGGGTCCTAATGGGCAAGGTAAACATAGACACACAGCCAGTGAGCACCACTTGCACTGAGACCTCAACGTTTTTCGTTTCTTCTGGGTTACAAGCTCCAGCACTGGAGGATGTGGTGAGACAGTTCTGGGAACTGGAAGAAGGTCCAAAACAAAACCATGTTTTGCCTACAGATGCTGTATGCGAGTCTGCCTTCATGTCGACACATGAACGAGACGAGACTGGCAAATATGTTGTATGTTTACCTCTTAGTGAGCTTAGACCCAATTTTGGTGAATCCTGAGCTCATGCTGTGCGATGTCTTGAATCCCTGGAGCGACGTTTGAGAAAACAGTCTAATCTGCGTGATGACTATGTGGCTTTTATGCATGACTATTTGGACAGTGGCCATATGGAATTAGTTGATTCTCCCCCTCCTGGTAGTCATGATGTATACTACCTTCCTCATCACAGTGTCAGTAAACCTGATAGTACCACCAAAACTTTGTGTCTTCAATGGCTTCGCAAAAGCCACCAGAGGTGTTAGTCTCAATGAAATGCTTCTTCCGACTCCTAAGCTACAGACGGACATAATAGAACTTCTACTGCGCTTTAACTGTCATCCAGTTGTCTTCACTGGTAACAAAGGAGATGTACAGGCAAATTGCAGTTCACCAATGTCACCAAGATTACCAATGCATTGTTTGGAGGTGGTTACCTTAGGATCCTGTTGAAGACTACAGATTAAAAACTGTAACTTATAGAGTGTCAGCATTTCCCTACTTAGCCATACGCGTACTGCATCAGCTTGCTGCTGATGGAGAGAGCGCATTTCCAACTGCAGCTCGTGCTTTGAAGACAGATGTATACGTAGATGATGTAGTTACTGTTGAGGCAGTTAGGCTGCGAAAATAATTGTCGGTGGTGGTTTCAAGTTGTGAAAGTTCACCAGGAATTGACGAGAAGTTTTGGTAGGACTTCCTGAGAAAGACTTGCAACATCCTTACTCTCTTTCTTTTGATAAGGAGAGTTTTTCTATGGTTAAGGTACTTGGGCTTACATGGAATCCCTCTTCCGATTCATTTTTGTACAATGTTCAACCCACTGCAAACTGTTAAAAACATGCCATTCTGTCGGATTTAGCAAGGATTTTTGATCCACTGGGCTGGCTGGCTCCAATAATATTGTTTGCCACGCATCTCATTCATCATCNGATTTAGCAAGGATTTTTGATCCACTGGGCTGGCTGGCTCCAATAATATTGTTTGCCACGCATCTCATTCATCATCATTGTGGATCAGGATGGGATGACCAACCTCCTGCAGATATGGTGGATAAGTGGTGTTGGTTCGAACAAGAATGACCAATATTGGTGCACATTAATGTGCCACACCTTCTTACCATAGTTGAGCAGACTGTCAATGAACTACATGGAATTTGTGATAGCTCAGAGGTTGGCTATGCAGCTGTNTTCTTACCATAGTTGAGCAGACTGTCAATGAACTACATGGAATTTGTGATAGCTCAGAGGTTGGCTATGCAGCTGTCATTTACCTTAGTGTTACATCTGCATGGTCAAATAACCGTTAACCTTTTGATGTCATAATGTAAGGTGGCTCCTGTGAACAAACTGTCCATTCGATTGGAGCTGTGTGCAGCATTGATGCTGACCAAACTTATCGAGTACATACTTGCAGTGTACCAAAAGCATATTTCTATAAACCACGTGTGCGCTTAGTCAGACTCCACTGTTGCTTTGCATTGGTTCACATCCTCACCCCATAATTGGAAAACCTTCATAGATAACAGTGTAGCTCAAATTCAAAAGTTAGCACCTCCCCCCTGGTGGCGACATGTTCGTTCAGAAGAGAACCCTGCCGACTGTGCTTCCCAGGGTCTGTCACCAGCCTAGTTCACTCAATATTCCTTATGGTGGAATGGGTCTGCATGATTGACAAGCCCTTGTGATACCAGTGTCAATACTCCTGTGCAGCCACCTGTAGTTTCCGAAGAGGCTATCAGCATGGAGTGCCAGGCAGAGGTGGTTAGTTTTGTTAACAGATGTGCAGCAAACACTTTTGTCCAAATATACATCATTCACTAAATTACAACATGTAATGGCCTATTATCTAAGTTTCGTACATAATTGTCGAACAAGGGAGAACCAGAGAACAGGGGTTTAGAGTGAGCTAGAATTGAGGGCTGCTCTCTGNTCGTACATAATTGTCGAACAAGGGAGAACCAGAGAACAGGGGTTTAGAGTGAGCTAGAATTGAGGGCTGCTCTCTTGGCCTGTGTCCAGATGGTACAACAGATCTTTGCCGAGGACAAACGGCTTGAAAACCATTGGCCATGTTCTTAAACACTTCACAAGCTGAACCCATTCATTGATTCAGCCCGAATCCTCAGGGTGGGCGGCAGACTCAGCTATTCTGATCGTCCCTAACATGTTCAACACCCTATTATATTGCCAAAGAAGCATCCACTCACCAAGTTGCTTATTGAGTATTACCATATTGTGTACGTGCATCCTGGTCTTGTGCACTTCAAGCTATTCGTAGTCAAAAATTCTGAATTCTCTCTGCTCACTCAATCATGTGGCAAGTGTTGCACCAGTGTCTGGCATGTTTCCGCACTAATCCCACACCCAGTTTTCCTGCAATGGCAGAGCTGCCTGCACCGTGTGTTCAGCAAGTAAGGCCCTTTGATCTCACTTGTTAGGACTATAGTGGTCCCTTTTCAGTCACCATGCACCGAGCTTGGGGCTGCAAGTACACAAACACCTACCTTTGTTTGTATGCATGGCAACTAAGGTGCTTCATCTTGAACTTGTTTCTGATATGTCTACAGAATCATTTTTAACTGGATTTTATCGCTTTGTTTCACGACAGGGCCGCCCAACTCACCTCTACAGTGATTGTGGGCACAATTATATTGGGGCTCAACGACAATTGGCAGCATTGTCTCGCTTCGCCCAATCATTTGAGTTTGCAGCTGGAGTGATCAGTGTAACCCATGAAGGCATTACCTGGCATTTTGACCTGGGAAGCAGCCATAAAGTCTGTTAAGAGACACCTTCACCAAGTCATTGGTCAACAAATACTGTCATATGAGGAGCTGTCCACGTTTCTGACCAGAATTGAAACTATACTGAACTCACGATCATTGTGTGAAACAAGTACAGATCCATCTGAACTGGAGGCCCTCACTCCTGCTCTCTCTTTGGTTTTCCTGCCCCCAACTACACTTCCAGAACCTGATCTGACCCTGCTGAACTTAAATCGACTAAACCATTGGCAACTGGTGCAACANCCCCAACTACACTTCCAGAACCTGATCTGACCCTGCTGAACTTAAATCGACTAAACCATTGGCAACTGGTGCAACACATAACGCAAGATTTTTGGAGATGCTGGCAGACGGAGTATCTGTACACACTGCAACAGAGGAGCAAGTGGACAAAGNCATAACGCAAGATTTTTGGAGATGCTGGCAGACGGAGTATCTGTACACACTGCAACAGAGGAGCAAGTGGACAAAGAAGGGTTGTCTTTCTAAAGGCTGGGGAGTTAGTGATGAACAAGGAGGATAACACTCCTCCTCTCACATGGTGGTTGGCCCGCATCATTAATCTTCATCCAGGAACAGATGGNAAGGAGGATAACACTCCTCCTCTCACATGGTGGTTGGCCCGCATCATTAATCTTCATCCAGGAACAGATGGCATTTCTAGCGTGGCTACTGTGCGGACCACCACTGGAATGCTACAACGTCTGTTGGTCAAACTGTGTCCTTTGCCCATTGCTGAGGACAACTCTCCAGCTGCTGAGTCTTTTGACCTGCAACTCTAGGTCTGCCAAATGTGGAGAAAGTGCCTAACCTTATGTAGTTAGCCCATGCTAGCAAGGTGGGCGTAATGTTCTGTGTAAATAGTTGTGTTAGTGAACAAATCTTGAGTTACAGTGACCCATACCATTATTGTACTAACATCAGACAGTTGTAACAAGATGGCCACCATGATCGGGTGTATTGTTGTGTGTGCTCGTGTGTTATAAATAATTAAAGGACGTGGAAACAAAAAATTTGATGTGCTTTTGTCTTTTGTTGGCCCTACGGTTTGTGAATGAAATTGTATGTAACAACTACTGAGCTACATATGGCTACCAAGTATTATGCCTCTCAAAACCAGAACTCCGCTACCTGCAAACAGATGTCTTTCAATGATGATGGAGGGGTGAATATGTGATCCACGCTCTCTCCAGATGTATAGACATCCAGATTCACTCGTGAGACAATCAGCTTTAATTTGTACAAAGCACTCGAATCCATTGCAGAGTTCACCAGTCCTTGCATTCCTGGCACCACAGAAAATGCTGTCTCGAAGGGGTAGGCATGAATGGCGCACACACCGTACTATTCCCCAAGCAAACAAAATCAACTGTGTGCAGTCTCCTGGCCACAGTAAAACATGACATCTGACATCCAGTAGCGCATTGCACGAGTCTCGCAATTTAACCTCTGTCCGACATCAATCTCTCCTTGCCTATAGGACACTATAGTCTTTTCTGTTGCCATCTTTGCTCATGGACGATAACTACTAAACCTTTGTACAGCTGTTTTCATCTTACAAAATGCAGCCCAAGCTAGTNGATAACTACTAAACCTTTGTACAGCTGTTTTCATCTTACAAAATGCAGCCCAAGCTAGTTACAGAATACTGCGTGTGATCCCCGACTCCTCATCCACACTTGCCATACTTTGACCTTCTTCCACGTTCCCAATGATTCAACCTTCTTCAGATATTGTCTACNCTCCTCATCCACACTTGCCATACTTTGACCTTCTTCCACGTTCCCAATGATTCAACCTTCTTCAGATATTGTCTACTACACAATTGTTTGTTAGCCATATAGGACATCAGATGACAACTCAATATCATTCAACCCAATATGCACTGTGCAATAGTTTCCACTGCAATGCTGAGCATACACCACACTCATGCTTTATACCCTTTGCATATGTCCACAGTATGTCATGTTGTATATGCCCATGTCCTACGGTACTGGACCCAAGGCAATCTCCTGATTGGCCTTTCAGTTGATTCTGCCTGTTCGTTTTGCTGTTATGTTAATTTCTTCATTCTTAATTTTTGCTGACCAGTGTACAAGGTGTATTTTACTTTAACAGTTGAATGGAATTTTTATGAAGAATGAATTTCAATGAGATATTTTTATGATACAACTATCACTTCTCATCAAAGTCACAGAAACTGTAGGTCTCATATTACATATTGGTGTTATGAAGTTTACAGATTGACAGTGTCTTATTTATTTCTGCACTGATATTTTTATGGGAAGATAAAAAATCCAATTAAACTTGTAAGCATTTGTTGTTTAGTAAAATATCCCAGTCACTTGCACAATGAATAACTAGAGGCAAACTAAGGTGAAATGCCATAAAACTGAAGTAATATCGAAATACAAGTTAACACATCACCTGACAGAAATTTACATTAAAACACAAAGTAAATACAAAATTTATCCAAATTCTCAATGTTTTCTGTGGAATCACAGCTAACTCAAAATTCATGAACCAACCAGCAATAAAAACTATTTCTAATTCTGTGATTTTCCTAACCTAATGAGAAGGAAATCGAGAAAAAATGAAATTAATTTTCAGTTGTTAACTTCCTGGTTAAGTGAACAAGAGCAGTAANCAGTTGTTAACTTCCTGGTTAAGTGAACAAGAGCAGTAACTATAAATATAAGTATATAAAATAAATACAAATTGCTATTATCTCAAATTCTAAACATGCCTGAAACTGCTTCTCTGATGGTTGGTCATTCTCTGTTAGGTGGTAGCAGGTACTAATGGATTATAACGTCACCACACACTACGCCCACCCCTCACATCACTGTGCCATAAACACACCAAATAAGAGCATTGCACAGCAATACTCTTATCATGCAATTACATTAATACTAATAATGTAATTGGGCAAACATTATTGAAATTTTTTATATGAATATGCACTTATAAAGATNCAATTACATTAATACTAATAATGTAATTGGGCAAACATTATTGAAATTTTTTATATGAATATGCACTTATAAAGATAAAAACAAACTGTATTAATACAAATTAATTAATTCTTTATGTCAATAAAGCTGAAATCCAAAATATTTACTAAAAACATAAAATCTTATTCCTAATCATGCATAATTTTAGTGATAAAGTTTGTTTACAATTCTTTAGTAATAAAATCAACTAAACTGAAATAGGATATTTTTGAAAACAATTATGCCTTGGAATAACACCAAAAAATTTTGTTCTTATGAAAGGAGTTGTTTTTATAATCAACAGTAAAACTGTGAGCAATTTTATAAGGACATACTCTATATTTTGTCAGAATTTATCTTAATTTAACGTAATTTTTCCAGTTTGAAATTTTTGTAATGTCACATTGAAGCTTTATCCCAGTTTAGAAAAAACAACTATCATAAATTCTTACCTGTTCGTTTTTATGGGGTATCTAACAACTACAACTCACCTTTTCAACCTATACTCAACAACTCTACTGTGCCTTCAGAAAACAGCAAAGTTCTCCCCTCCTTTAATTTTACAATATGTCATATGTCACTGCCTTGAACTACAGTAAAACCCTTTTAAGAAGTGTCGTGTTAAGTTTTCCTGTTTAATAANTATGTCATATGTCACTGCCTTGAACTACAGTAAAACCCTTTTAAGAAGTGTCGTGTTAAGTTTTCCTGTTTAATAAAAGCTTTAAAAAGTTTGCACTTGGTCTATTACTAATATAAAAATGTTACCTTTTTAAGAAGTTTTCGTGGTTAATAAGCCAAAATGTTAGTATTTTTTTGAAACGTCATGACAGGGTTTCACTGTATTCCAAGCCTCATAAAATAAACGTTGGAAATGAAAGGAAAAAACACAAACCTTGTAAGAAATGTATAAACCTTTCCAGGTCTAATATCTGTGTCTTCAGCTGCATTACTAAATGTTCTTTCACCTTCAGCGGATTTACAAGCTGCAATTAAGTTTTAAAAAATATGCATTACTTATAACATTATAACTATTTCTCTACAAGATCAGATTTTTTTATTTTTCCAAAGAATATACCTGACTGACAGCATANGTATAGACATCCAGATTCACTCGTGAGACAATCAGCTTTAATTTGTACAAAGCACTCGAATCCATTGCAGAGTTCCCCAGTCCTTGCATTCCTGGCACCACAGAAAATGCTGTCTCGAAGGGGTACGCATGAATGGCGCACACACCGTACTATTCCCCAAGCAAACAAAATCAACTGTGTGCAGTCTCCTGGCCACAGTAAAACATGACAACTGACATCCAGTAGCGCATTGCACGAGTCTCGCAATTTCACCTCTGTCCGACATCAATCTCTCCTTGCCTATAGGACACTATAGTCTTTTCTGTTGCCATCTTTGCTCATGGACGATAACTACTAAACCTTTGTACAGCTGTTTTCATCTTACAAAATGCAGCCCAAGCTAGTTACAGAATACTGCGTGTGATCCCCGACTCCTCATCCACACTTGCCATACTTTGACCTTCTTCCACGTTCCCAATGATTCAACCTTCTTCAGATATTGTCTACTACACAATTGTTTGTTAGCCATATAGGACATCAGATGACAACTCAATATCATTCAACCCAATATGCACTGTGCAATAGTTTCCACTGCAATGCTGAGCATACACCACACTCATGCTTTATACCCTTTGCATATGTCCACAGTATGTCATGTTGTATATGCCCATGTCCTACGGTACTGGACCCAAGGCAATCTCCTGATTGGCCTTTCAGTTGATTCTGCCTGTTCGTTTTGCTGTTATGTTAATTTCTTCATTCTTAATTTTTGCTGACCAGTGTACAAGGTGTATTTTACTTTAACAGTTGAATGGAATTTTTATGAAGAATGAATTTCAATGAGATATTTTTATGATACAACTATCACTTCTCATCAAAGTCACAGAAACTGTAGGTCTCATATTACATATTGGTGTTATGAAGTTTACAGATTGACAGTGTCTTATTTATTTCTGCACTGATATTTTTATGGGAAGATAAAAAATCCAATTAAACTTGTAAGCATTTGTTGTTTAGTAAAATATCCCAGTCACTTGCACAATGAATAACTAGAGGCAAACTAAGGTGAAATGCCATAAAACTGAAGTAATATCGAAATACAAGTTAACACATCAANAATGAATAACTAGAGGCAAACTAAGGTGAAATGCCATAAAACTGAAGTAATATCGAAATACAAGTTAACACATCACCTGACAGAAATTTACATTAAAACACAAAGTAAATACAAAATTTATCCAAATTCTCAATGTTTTCTGTGGAATCACAGCTAACTCAAAATTCATGAACCAACCAGTANACAGCTAACTCAAAATTCATGAACCAACCAGTAATAAAAACTATTTCTAATTCTGTGATTTTCCTAACCTAATGAGAAGGAAATCGAGAAAAAATGAAATTAATTTTCAGTTGTTAACTTCCTGGTTAAGTGAACAAGAGCAGTAACTATAAATATAAGTATATAAAATAAATACAAATTGCTATTATCTCAAATTCTAAACATGCCTGAAACTGCTTCTCTGATGGTTGGTCATTCTCTGTTAGGTGGTAGCAGGTACTAATGGATTATAACGTCACCACACACTACGCCCACCCCTCACATCACTGTGCCATAAACACACCAAATAAGAGCATTGCACAGCAATACTCTTATCATGCACTCCCATGGTTACCTAAAAGGCATCGTGCAGTACAGAGTCCCTTCTGACACTGGTGTGTACCCTGTTGCAACCACATTCCCACGCGAACCCAAACTGATCTGAAATAAACAACGGTATTTTTAAAATGTTCTCGAAAAGACAGAACACCTGTGAACATCCAAACGGCCCTTATCTTTAATCCTTACACGTCAACTACAACTTTAGAAAAAACTAACTCATGACAAATATACAACCAACACTTTCAAAATGTCTGAAATACTGAAAAACAATTACATTCCATCGTAAAACCAACATAAAATTAACTAAATGTTCCTATCAAATTATTAACTGCACCATCACAAAAAATTATTTTGTTCTAGTGACTGAATTTTTTTCATTATAAAATAATATTTAAGACATTCTTTGTAATACAGCAACAAAAAGAAAATCCACACTGTTGTGCTAGAAAAAAATTAAAATCTTAAATGAGACTTATTTTATTTGTTATAATACTGTTTTCTTTTTCAAATCACATGCTTATTATTATTAATAATAATAAATTTTTTAATAACATTTGTACAATTACATTAATACTAATAATGTAATTGGGCAAACATTATTGAAATTTTTTATATGAATATGCACTTATAAAGATAAAAACAAACTGTATTAATACAAATTAATTAATTCTTTATGTCAATAAAGCTGAAATCCAAAATATTTACTAAAAACATAAAATCTTATTCCTAATCATGCATAATTTTAGTGATAAAGTTTGTTTACAATTCTTTAGTAATAAAATCAACTAAACTGAAATAGGATATTTTTGAAAACAATTATGCCTTGGAATAACACCAAAAAATTTTGTTCTTATGAAAGGAGTTGTTTTTATAATCAACAGTAAAACTGTGAGCAATTTTATAAGGACATACTCTATATTTTGTCAGAATTTATCTTAATTTAACGTAATTTTTCCAGTTTGAAATTTTTGTAATGTCACATTGAAGCTTTATCCCAGTTTAGAAAAAACAACTATCATAAATTCTTACCTGTTCGTTTTTATGGGGTATCTAACAACTACAACTCACCTTTTCAACCTATACTCAACAACTCTACTGTGCCTTCAGAAAACAGCAAAGTTCTCCCCTCCTTTAATTTTACAATATGTCATATGTCACTGCCTTGAACTACAGTAAAACCCTTTTAAGAAGTGTCGTGTTAAGTTTTCCTGTTTAATAAGCTTTAAAAAGTTTGCACTTGGTCTATTACTAATATAAAAATGTTACCTTTTTAAGAAGTTTTCGTGGTTAATAAGCCAAAATGTTAGTATTTTTTTGAAACGTCATAACAGGGTTTCACTGTATTCCAAGCCTCATAAAATAAACGTTGGAAAAAAAAATATAAATTAAAGGAAAAAACACTTACCTTGTAAGAAATGTATAAACCTTTCCAGGTCTAATATCTGTGTCTTCAGCTGCATTACTAAATGTTCTTTCACCTTCAGCGGATTTACAAGCTGCAATTAATTTTTAAAAAATATGCATTATTTATAACATTATAACTATTTCTCTACAAGATCAGATTTTTTTATTTTTCCAAAGAATATACCTGACTGACAGCATAGTCCACTTGACTGCGCAATTCATCTGCTGTCAATTTGTCAATGTCATCAATATTAATATTTAGCTTTCCTTTAAGCTGATCTGAAAATAAAGTGAACACAACATGTTTATGTTAGTGTGCATTGACATAAAAAACTTAATTTCACTATCCAGTCATGTTATCCAAAAGTTCCAAGACTGTACCAATTGCAACGTAAACTTTAAATGAGTGCACTTCTACGAAGTAAGCTATTTCAAGGTGGGTGGGCTGTCTGATAATGGCTACAATATGCATGAGCTTGTGTAACAATTGTAAGGAGAAATATTTTTAACCCATCATCTGTGCTGACTTTTTTTTTCTAGGTACAGCAGTGATCTAAGATAACTGTTTATGTAAACTTTAATTTTGTGTTAACAAGTTCAAATGCAATATTGTCCGCCATATAGTTGTAACATTACCACTTTCTGCCTACAAGATTGCTCTTTAGTAATTAAATACACAATCAAAATGTTGATAAATATTACTGCACTACAGAACACAATGAATGCTCTTCTCAGAAGTGTAATACAGTGGACTCTCAATGTACCAAAAATGCATCTACCAATAATTTGTATCCATAGTTAATTTTCAGTAGTCCCGGCAAAGTCCCTTTATATATAATGATACAATTACCCGCTTTTATAGTTTATCTGATATTACATAGATCAAAATATCTTCTGGTCTCGTTACTTAAGATTTCCCACAACGATAACTTTTAAGCTGTTTGTTGATGCAAACGTCTAATAACTGGGTGTGAAATAAGTTGAATGCACCACCATTTATAATCACTGTGGTGCGCCAGCGCGGTATCAAGTTCAACTGATGGTGTCGCGTCGGCGACACGGCGAGACTGACATGCACTCTCCCTTTCCATGCCTGACGATAGGGGAAGCAGTTACCTAGCAACCAGCATGGCATCCATATATCCTCTCCTTCTCTCCTGTCGATCTCTCTCTCTGTCGTGCACCTTTCTTCCTCCCCTTACATTGAGAGGGGAAACTGTTATACAGAAAAAAAAAAAAAAAGCAGCATTCTCTCTCTCTCTCTGCTATGCAAGCTTGCTTACTCTCCTTACATGCCTAATACCTGGCGAGAGAGCAATCGTTAGAGACCATGAAGCATAAAATAAAACTAATCATGTGATCTCAGTCCGGTCAAACGAACTGCACTACAGAGCAGCCAAGTACTCCGCCAGGTCTGACATCCTAATATGGTCACTGCAGATGGACATATGCAACAGTATTCCAATCGCATCATTTTTATCAAGATTATTTGTTACTCAAAATAGTTGCATCTATAATCACTAATATTTCAAAACAAAAAGTTTCGCCTGAAAACATTATGCAATACATTTTAGTGAGGAATTACTTTTTTGCAAAGATTTTTATCAAGCGACTTGTATTACCAAGTGTAAAGTTAATTTTCAGTAACTTCTCGAGAGAGATCGGAGGAATTATATTAATTTATTTCAATAGACATGCGTCTCTTNTCAAAATAGTTGCATCTATAATCACTAATATTTCAAAACAAAAAGTTTCGCCTGAAAACATTATGCAATACATTTCAGTGAGGAATTACTTTTTTGCAAAGATTTTTATCAAGCGACTTGTATTACCAAGTGCANTTTTTATCAAGCGACTTGTATTACCAAGTGCAAAGTTAATTTTCAGTAACTTCTCGAGAGAGATCGGAGGAATTATATTAATTTATTTCAATAGACATGCGTCTCTTGAATAAACTAATATCGTATAAGGGGTTAATTTGACACTTTTTGTCGTCTAATTATGTGTAAGCACCGATCCTGTGCGAAGCGTAACTAAAATCAGGTGTAAGTGTATGAAAAAATCGGAGGACGTGGTTTTGAATGATTGATTATTAAAGTCCAAGAAGAAATAAATTTTAATTGCCTTATTTATTTATTTCTGTCTCAAAATCACTATTTTTTAAAAAGTGAAATACCATTAATTATACATTATCCACGCGAGCACAGCATCACGGACGTACGTATAGATTGCTGTAGTGTAGATGTGGCCTGCCAATTCGACCGTCCTCAGTGATACTTGTTAGAGCTCGCTTCCTTCCCCTTACACAGCTGGAAGGGAGGTAGCTAGTTAGGAAGGGGATAGATAGATTATTTCCCTCCTTACACCGCTGAAGTTTAACCTTCTCCGTCTCGCCCACTGTCAACACACTGCCGGTCGATAACCTCTCTGCGCTCTCAGTTGATCGAGTGCGCATGGAAAATTCAAAATTTGGCTTGCATTTGGTGTCTGATTACAATCAAGTGTATCCAGTATTTTGTGATGTTATATTCTTTATTCAAACAAGCTGAGGTTAAAAGTTATTTAATGTATTATTTACAGTAATACTTTTTTTACAATACCCATTTTTGTGTTTATTAGTTAAACTTTATTCACAGATAATGTACAGCTCTCATAATACTCAACATAAAGCCTAATAAAATCAGAATTTATATTTTATTGATGTGTATTGCTACACTGTACACCGCCATATTACTGTTTATTTGATAGTGTGAGTTACACTGTAGATACAACACAATTATTTACCACAGGCACAATCACAATTGTGTCCATACATGAAATCTACTTTAAAATTACATGTTCAACATGGTTTCATATACAAAAACTTTATTCATGCACAAAGGTCATCCACATTTTGTTTAACTAAATTAAAGTGACTTTGATCACAACGTTCACTTCTACCATCTCCCCAAATTCGGTATACCATTAGGAAATGCATTTTCTTCACAGTTCAAACACTTCATACTAATGATAAGATGATCGGTTCCTCGGAACTGCAGATTCTTGAAGGAACCAAACCGGAACAGATGAGATTATACCGTCGGTTCTCTGTATCAGTCAAACCTTACCTTGTCTACTAGATAGTTTCACATTTGTATTAGAGTCACTGTTTACTCTTATTTTCGGCGCTAAATAAGGTCTAAATCTTTGCTAGCAGTACCATCGTAATATACTGTACAGTCCTTTAATGATAAATTAACACAACATTAATAAGTTGTCTGGTTTTCCTGTTGTATGCTGTCGAAAATGTGAATGACGTGGATACGGCTTTATGCCGGTACGTGTTACCCACACTACAGTGCACAGTACCTTTTAGGCATTGTTTATGTTCAACACAAAAATAAAACCAACGTTTATGTATCGTTGTGTATTAATATTTTAATTAAAATGTGCCCACGTCTGTGGCAGAGTCGTTACACTTCCTGATGAGTGTTTGGGGCTACCTTGGAATATAAACCAGGTAAAAGTGCACTGTGGCCTCGATGTAGCCTGTACAGCCAGAGGATTCAATACGACAAATGGGAAAGTCTTGCAAGATAAGTGGTCGTAAATTGGCATGTGACGAAATTTGAAACTTTTAGTACAGATTTTGTGGTGTGGTAATCTGTTTCGTAATTTAATTTAGAAAACCTGTACCATCCAAAGCGTCATTATTTATGACTTGCTACACAAAATAATATTATTTTCCTAAAGACTTGCTGAACCTATGTTAGCTAATCTGACAATATTTTAACACAACAATTTTATGTTTTCTTGCAGCGACGCATCCTTTTTTCCAAGCGAATAATGTTAACGTGACATGGAAAATTGTTTCAATATTGCAAAGACTTCGCTGTATCAACAATAACACACAACCTAAAATAAATTTCGCAGGTCCCAGGCTGGAACTTAAATGGGAATTCATTGTAGAAGGGTACATTATAAATTTTCGTCTTGGCAACACTGCGCTAAGTTTTGAACAACTGCCCAACTATTAGCGCCATTTTCTTTCAGCATGAAATAAATTTACTTGGAAGCAGTGATAAATTTTAAACATGTAAGAGGCGTGGAATAATTTCAAGACTGACATTAACGATGTCAAATATTCTATTTGCAATCACTGTAATGTACGAATCTCGCAAGACGTGTCAAAAAGCACTTCTAACCTCAAAGAACATATTAATACGTAACACAAACACATCGTCTTAAAAAAACTTTGTTTACCCCCAGCGTCAGACAAAAATTTCAATAAAAGTGAAAGACTCAGTTTTGGCAGAAATATTGAGACAAAATAAATAAGTTGATTGCTCACTTATTCTCAAAGTCCTTAAACAAGTATGAGCAGTGAATGTGCAAGTTAAGTGTCGGCCAGTACAAGAACCGGTATCAGGAACAAGAACCGGGAACAGAATTAAAGAACCGGAACCGACAACCGGAAAATTGTAGAACCATCCTATCATTACTTCATACCTATGGTAATGTTATCACATCAAGTCAATAGTGTTTTATTCCCTTTGAAATCAACACTTTGTATTTACTCCGGCAATATTAAATCATTCATATTTCTTAGGTCAAACTATACTTGAATGAAGGAGTCATTCATTTCTTTACATTGTTTACTTGTGTACATATAGACTACAATTAATTTATTTCACTTCATATTATTATTCTTATATAGTTTCAAGACAAAGTGTGTGTGTCAAATTGTGAAAGAAGAAAGAGGAAATATCAGAAAATAATGCAGTGCATAAATTGTCAGTGTTTATCCTCCAAATATAATAATTAGATTACCCACATTAAGATATGTAAAAATTGGATACGATCATAAGGTAAGATGCATGTTTGCTAAAGTCTAAGAGAGTAATGAACTCATACACAACTTTAATACACACACTCTCTAACCAGAACAGTTTGGTGTGAGTATTCTAAACCTTTATAGGCATAAATCGTATTACTCATGCATGTCAATAATATCAGGTAAATAGACTTTCAAAACGAACAATAAATATACATAGAGACAACTTCCCAATAAAATAAATAGAAATTGTGATGACCCTAAAGAAAATTCTTCACTTGTCGAACTCGCAGACTCTCGCAGAACAATCTTCTGCATTCTTCACGGGGAACAAGGTACGCTAGGACTTCATTCTTGATGCAGACTAGGCTCTTCATACACTTATATACTTCAACGGCTAGGTGCAACACTATAAAAATACACATTTTGTGCGGGTCGGGCATAAGACTTCTGATACTTTTGTCACGTACACTTGATAATAATAGTATTAATAAACACATAAGCAACCCATAGACATCATTGTACACAAAAATACTAACAGCTCACGCAGTTTTGCATTGAATTATAACTCAATTCAATGTGCTTGCCCTCGTGATAAAACTTAATATATCTGCCTAAGATGTAATTTCTCCATGAAATTAAACTGAGTTAGGTTCACCAATTTGTATTATAGGTATACGATAGGGTTTCAAGGAATTTAACTACCAATGAATTTTCTTGTAGTGAGATGATGTAATAAATAACAATTCCCTAAAATTCTTGATGTAACTTCAAAAGGACATTCAAATAAAATACTAGTTTTTTTGTGACATTGTCAATCAGGGTTAGTTCTTACTAGCACCAAGTCTCCAAGTTTAACTTTAGACATTTTCATATGCTTCCTCTTTCTCCCTGCAGCCATATGTAAACGGGCTTTAACACATTTCAGCACCTCTTCATGCACTTCTTGTTTATTCACACTATTGTCTACCACTTCAGGTAATCTTGGCAGGTTTTTCAACTCCAGTGGTTCTGAACATTCACAAGTTATTACTTCATAGGAGGTGTAACCAGTACTGGAGTATTATGATTCATTACCACCAACATTAAATTCTTGCAATTTAGAATTCTGTACACTGGTTTTTTTATTTATATTTTCAGCTTCTTGTTTTGATACTGGTTGTCTCCATATTGTTACACACCCCTTGGACCAATGCCCAGAGACTTTCGTTGACCCCTTCTAGTTTAACTTAACTTTCGGTGTTGTCCATATTGTGTGTGTTAACAGTTTGTTAGAATGTTCCATTTGAAAACTGGGAGCATTATGATCAAGCTGTTGCTGGCCACCCTGCTGTATTGGCAGTGGTTGCATATTGGGTGGTGGAACTGTAATGCAGGTTATTGTTGCTATGCTGCATTAGTCTGTACTGAATATTGACCTTGTGATTGGTCGTTTCCTTGTTGCCTGTAGCCATCTCTCAAATGTTGATCATAATTATAGTGGCTACTACCGGGATAATTTTGTCTCGTTTGGCCAAAACTTTGGTTGAATGGTGGGGGTGGACCAGGATTAGAATACACGCCCATCGTCCCCATCCATTGCGGGTCAAACATGATATGTGGCGGTCATCCATTTGGACTGGGAGGCCGAAACTGGTTCTGCTGGTTCAGTCTGTCATACTGGCTTTGTTGGTTACTGTCCCTGTTCTTATATTAATTGTTCCTGTAGGGGGTATTATCGCGGCGGTAGTAGCGACCTTTCCTTCTGTAATCCCTATGAACCCTAGGAGTTTACCATTTCCTGTTGGTATTTTGATAACTGTTATTTTGCAAAAGTTATGGCATGTACATACAGATTCCTTTGGTAATTTTGACCCTGCTGTGTTTCGTACATAGATGGTTGCCTCTGATTGGTTTGCCTGACCTGGTCCATTTGTTGCGTAGCTCTGGTCTGCTTTTCCAGGCTTTCAAAATTTAACAATTGATTTCTAAATTCTGTCAGAGTAGTTGGGCGGCTGGTTACCCACTCTTTCTGGTAATTCATGGGTAACTGACTTAAAATTATTGCAATCAATTCAGGTTCTGTAATTTCTGGTGTCATGTGCCGAGTACGCTCGAAAACATTGTTCAGGTGTTCCTCAATGGTTGTAGCCTTGTTTGGGTAATATTTTTCTGCAACAAGTAGTGACCTTAAATTTATTTGTGTCTGAGTATGCCAAAATTTTCAGTGAATGCTGCCTTAAAATCTTTAAAATTTTGGAATATATTTTTGTTTATTTCTAGCCAGAAAAATGCTGTTGCCTTTAATGCTACACCTAAGCATTTCAAAACATCAATGTCTGACAAATTAAAAAAATTGGCAATACTCACCAAACTGATTCGAAAAATGTAATAGGGTTTTCAGATGTTTTACCACTAAGTTGGGACATGTCTTGCAGGATGATGTATTACTGCTGCTGTTGCATTCAAGATACAGGTACTATGTGTAACAGGTGTAGTATAAATGAGTAGTTACACGTATACATTTTTTCATATCAGGTACATTACTACGTGATCCCACACGACTGTGTTGTGGTGGTGAAGGGTTAGTGTTGGCTGAATTAATTTTAGACTCAAGTAAAGCCGTTATTTGAGCTAACTTTGTGTCAAAATTCATAGACAAACTTTCCATTTCTTCAACCCTGTGTACCTTTTCTCTCTCAATTGTATCACTTACTTGTCTAATAGTAATTTGTCTAAACTTGTCTAATAGTAATTTGTCTAAACTTGTCTAATAGTAATTTGTCTAAACTTGTCTAATAGTAATTTGTCTAAACTTGTCTAATAGTAATTTGTCTAAACTTGTCTAATAGTAATTTGTCTAAACTTGTCTAATAGTAATTTGTCTAAACTTGTCTAATAGTAATTTGTCTAAACTTGTCTAATAGTAATTTGTCTAAACTTGTCTAATAGTAATTTGTCTAAACTTGTCTAATAGTAATTTGTCTAAACTTGTCTAATAGTAATTTGTCTAAACTTGTCTAACTGCAATTTTTAGCTGCTTTACTTGTTTTATGGTTGAAATTGTTCAAAATTTACCTGTAAAATTTCAATAGTGTGTGTATTTTCTTGACTGATACTTTCTACCATCTTCAATCTGTTGTCAAACTTTTGAACCCCTGTTGTAGTTGTATAAAATTGAACTTGCAGTTCAGTTTTAGTTTGTGTAAGATCTGCCTTGACTGCATTTACAGTTTGTGTGTTCTAATCTAGTTTGGTGTGAAATTCTCGTAAACTTAATTTAATAGTGTTGTTGATATTCAGTTCAAGTTGCTGGAGGTTGTTTTGTCCTTCAGATTTCATTTATTGTAGTTCTGTGTTGTTTTGTTGCAGACTCGAAATAAACTCTGATTCAATTTGCTGTAATTCTGTTTTGTTTTGTTGTAGACTCGTACTAAACTCTGATTTCATTTGCCTCGTGAAATCAAATAAATCAATGAGTGTAAGCTGCTCTAATTGTTGTCGCATCTGAACTGTATGAGTTGTAGTAGTGTCTGTAATCCCAGAGTTTTATGTTGCTACCAAATTTTGTGTATCTTTGAACAGTAACTTCTGTTTGCTCAACCAATAAAATTGTGTTTGTTTGCCCTTACTGTGCTGGAACCTCCATTGCCATAGTACCTTACGTCCCCTAGTATGCCTCCTCGCTCAAGTCTGATGCTGTTTTAGTATATCCATTCCCAACAGTTTCAAGGAACTAAGTAGGAAATAGGGTTCTCTATCACCTGATATAAAACTATATATATATATATATATATAAAAGCACAGTTTGAGATACTTGTATGTGTGAAACACTTAACTCTGACCACCACGTTTGCTGCACCACTCTATGGTGATGTGTGAACAAACGTCAGTCGAATTTGCCTAAGTTGGGGTTCAATTTTGCATATAAATACATATCAATTATGTTTAATTGGGACCAGAGTCTAAAAAAAACAATAATTTAGAAGAAAAATGTTTAATAAAATGTTAGATAATAAAACAATTTACATTGTTATGAATAAAAAAACGTAAACCGAAGTTATTTTGACGTAGAAGGCTTCATATATTCTAACATTGTCACCTGACGAGTTAAATTTTTCTTCTTTCCACACAAAATTTCCTTGTAGGATGTCAATAACTGTTTTATTCCCCGTTTTGTAGTAGAAATGCGCTCTTCGTTGGGTCCATTTTTTCTAAAATTTGTAACCCCTTTTCAATTGAACTGAGGCCTTCAGTTAAGTTTGCAATCGTCATTTGATTTTCCGATTCAACTTGGTCTAACGAATCTGTTTGCTCAATGTCTCGCTCATGCTCACGCATTTCTATAAGCTCGTCGTGGTGATCATTAATGCAAATCCTGATTTGTAGAATTTAACTTTAAAGTTGAGTTGGAATAATTACGCATTCTTTGGCTGGCATGCATGAGAATTCAAATACTCTCAAGCCAATGGTACTGTTCGATGACGGATTAAAATTCTTGAAGAATTCATTTCCAAACTAACAGAAATTTTTTTTTACTACAATGGTTTTTAATTAAAATTTCAATTACGGTAATTTCCAAAAGACGATGGCCAAAATTTGACTTCTTATCATGGCCTTACGTTCCTATGAAGAAAACTGAATCAATATAGTCACCTCTGGACGCAACGTTGGCAGGATCAAAAAGCACTAAAAGATAATGACCTGGTGCTCTTGGGCCTCTCATGAATATGTCAGCACACACATAAAATGACTGGTTTGTATCTCCAACATAACTCCTACCATTTACGTCTTAACAGTTGTGCAAAATTATAATTTCAGCAATACCTGATGGTGGATTGCTTTCCAAGGTTGCCAGAGAGTAAAGGCAAATATACTAGATACCAATACCAGACAGTTATATACAAATAACATAGGCAAGTGTGCATAAAATAACTTAGTCGTGAAAGGTGTCACTATTATTATGGTTTCAGAAATATTAAAAAAATTATACATGCATCATTATCATTCATCAGTAAATATTTTCCACTTCTGAAACATTTGACATATTAAGAATTAGTTTTTGTGGTTTAATTTTTAGCGATGAACAAAAAAATTTTTTTCAGAGACAGAAGAAAGTTTCATCTTCATATCCACTATGAAGTACTATTAAACAGGCGTGCTGCTGGCTGGCGGTAACAACGCTGCCGGATTTTCTCGCAGATATCTTCTAGTGGTCTGGTATTGGTATCTAGTGTATTTGGTTAAGAAGCTTACACAAGTCCTCATCTCACCGGAAATCTTACATAAAATACTTAGTGGATAATCTCATGTAAGTAAACTTCACCGAAAAAGTTCATTACTCCTAGGCCGAATATTATAGGCATAATGATTAATATAATGCTCATAGGAATAAAACTGTTGACACCAAAGATAAACATGATTTAAAACTGTCAAACAAAATAAATTAATCTGAAAATTATCAAATTATGAAAATTACACTGGCAAACAGATTTAAATTTTTTCTGATAACATCAATGTAAACAACTACATTGTAATAATTTTGGTGTACTGAATTATAATATGACCATGAAAATTCTGCAGGATATTCACATTAACAAATTAAGTTCATTTGTTTTATTGATGCAACAATTTTTTACATTCCGCCTGTGCATTCGAAAAGCCGGCAGGCCTCGCCCACAATGTCTTTTCAAACGTCACGAGACAAATTTATGTACACAATAAATCATGCAAGCAAACGTTCCAAGTTTAATAAAATTTAAAATAAATACAGTAGAATCCCGATAATTCGTATTGTCAAGGGACTGAATGTTAAATATGAACTATCAAGATATTCAAATTAGCGGGATTACCAATAATTGGGAGCAAAAAAAGAAAAAATACATAATAACGAGATTAATGCAAATTTGCATTAATATGTAATGATAATCGCATGGCTACATATTATGTATACATATGTATTGTCTACATAGATCAATAATTACATCAATAAAAACACATTAAAAATTTACATTTAAAAAAATCTGTAATTTTCTTTTGGTGCAAACCTTGCTGACGGGTATTGTCGATGACTTTGTCAAGCATGTTCAAAGCAGAAAATACTTCGTCGCCAACGTCTGATTTCACTAAGAAATGGCACACGTTGTTGATGTATTGTTTAGCCACTTTAGGTGTAATTGTCAGCACATCATCTTCGTCGTCACCTACACCATCAATGTCCTGAGATGGAGCCAAAATTTCATCAGTTAGAATCCCCGCTACCGCTAGGCCATCGTCAAAATTGACGAAATCTTCAAACATTATAGAATTTTCTTCATTTTGAGGAAGACAATTCCAATTCACAGGGCATTCTAAGTCTTGTTCAGAAACTGCTGATGAAAGTTCCACCTTCGTGAATTCACAGCACGAAAACCGTTTTTATTGTGCTTTCGCTAACACTTTGCCACGCCTTGTAAGCAATGTTCATAGCTGAAAATAAGGTGATTTTATGATCCTTCCCATCCTTGATGCTGTCAAGGAGTTGCATCACTACTTCCTTGCGGTAAAAGGTTTTGAACGTTTTAATTATGCCCTGGTCTAGAGGTTGCAGATTAGAAGTAGTGCTGGCAATCAAAAACACAACATTAACATGACTGAGTGGTGGGATATTGTTGTGGGCCGTACAATTATCCATGAAAAGTAGAATTTTTCGCTGCCTTTTCTCCATATAAGCATTCATTGATTGTATCCATTCCTTGAACAATTTGCCCGTCATCCACGCTTTTTTGTTTGCACAATAGGTCATCGGAAAAGTTTTTACGTTTTTAAAACATCTTGGTTTGGCTGATTTGCCTATCATGAGCGGTCTCAATTTCTCAGATCCATCCATGTTGGCGCCTAACAATATGGTTACACGCTCTTTACTATTTTTTTCCTCCACGAAACTTTTCTTCCTTAAAACACATTGATCGGTCAGGCAGACACTTATAAAATAACACTGTCTCATCTGCATTAAAAATGTTGCTGGGCTCATAAGAATCAATTATTTCTCCCAATTCGTATTTCCACTCGGAACAAACGTCGGCCGATACACTCACACTTTCCTCNATACACTCGCACTTTCCCCACTAAGCTTCTTCAATTTTATGCTGTGCCTTTTTTTAAACCTATCAAACCAACCATCACTTGCACGAAAGTCTTTAATTCCCATTTTTTTCTGCGAAAACTTTTACTTTTTCTCTTAAAATGTTCCCTCCAACTGGTAAATTCGAATTCCGTGCTTGCGCAAACCACTTTTTAAAATTCTCTTCTAGTTGTGGATACTCACCAGTCTTAAAGCGCTTTACTTTGCTGTCCGATGTCTGGGAGGCGATCTTGTCCTTGTTCTTCAGAATTGATGTTATAGTGGAAGGAGGAACATTATCACGTTTGGACACGTCAATTTGTTTATCACCACCGGCCACAGCGGTAATGATTTCTTTTTTTTCTCTAATCGAAAGACACTTATTAGCTCTTTTTGGAGGCATGGCTAAGACCGAACTGACTTAACTTTTCACTCGCTCTGCTCCTTTCTACCCTCTCATAACCGTAGACCGGACAGCAAGGCGCCTCTTAGTTCTGAGAATCACAGACACATCGCCCCACAGCCTACTCGGCGTCATTATCTGCCCTTCAAACCCTCCTACGTCCCTCAGTACCCTTCCGGACTTTTTTACCCTGCCCGAATTGCATAAATCTAGAGCTGGTGTACAGTCTAGGGTTAAAAACATTATGAGTTAACGAGATTTTTAAGTTGTAAATAAGAATTATAGGACGTTTTAATTGAGCTCGAGCACCAAAATAAATACGTATTATCGAGGGGACCGGAATGCATTGTTTTTTTTACGAATTAAAGAGATTTTCTCAAGGGACCGGCAAATTTGTACGAATTAGCGGGATATACGAATAATCGGGATGCGAAATATCCGGATTTAACTGTAACATTAAAACAAATTTTGCTAAAACACATCGCAGACATAAATAAAATTAAATGCTGTGCACCTGACACTCTGCAGAACCTCGATGACTATAATTCAAACATTAACAAAATAATGAAAAGAAAATTACTTACGTTAACCATACAGAAAATTATATATATATATATGATAATATTACATTCCATCAATCTTCTTTTTTAAAGTCATAAAACAAACCTGTATTCAAAATTAGAGTACCATTCACGTGTCTAGCTTCAATGCAAAACATATATAAGTCACAAAATTACAAAACTACATTCTAAAACATACACAAACATGAAATAAATACTTAAAATAATAAAATTACACTGTAAACAGATATATGTTGTAATATATAAAATTTGGTAGAAATTATTTGGGACAAATGGCAAACTAACCCAAAATATATACATAGCAGTCATGTTGAAAATGTGACTACCCTCATAAGTCAAATCAATTTAGATGGACTACAAAAGTATAGCTTGTCACCTGAATTCTATAGCAATCGGATGACTACTTGCAGATATACGACATAGAAACTTAATTTTTTCATATGGTGCTATCATAACATAATAGTGCACAAAAGAGAGTAAATGTGCATATTTGATTTAGTAATAGATACTGCAAGAATACAAAACTCAGCTGAAATTTGTTGCATGGTTTCGTAATTATAACTTAACAAGGTAAAAAGTTTATATGGCCACCATTTTGAAAATAAGTGTCTGACCTACTTAATGTTTATATACATGGTTGGCAAATTTGGTAGGAATCAGTTGATTATTTCCTGAGATATGACTTAAAAACGTAATTTTCTCCATATGATGATAACTTACAAAATGGTGGAGAAGAGGCTGTATGGAGACACATTTGATGGTTGTAATAGTTACTGCAAACATACAAAGTTAAGTTGAAAGTGGTTGTATGATTTTGTGGATACAATTTACTAGGCTAGGATGTTTATGTGGATGCCATTCTGAAAAGTGCCTAATTTACTCAAAACCCATCAATTTATATAGTCTGCCACAGTACAATATGTTTACCATATTTGGTAGGAATCTCTAGTTTGTTTCAAAGATATGACGTAAAAAATTTAATTTTTTACGTATTTAATTTTTTACGTGGCGCTATCTTACAAAATGGAAGACAAAAGAGACTATGAATTGGCATACTTGAAATTAATTTAACGTTTGGTCAAAATTGATTTAACAATATGGTATATATAGCAAATAAACCTAAAGTATTTATATGATTACTATTACAAAAATAAGTGCCTTACCCATTTCAATTGCATATGTTTACATAGCCTAACAGTAATGTAGTATTAATTATACAGTAATACCCCGGACTTACGCGATAGGTGGGACCGAGCGATAACCGTGTAAGTTAACAATTAAGTGTTTTTTCCAAACAGAATTATTTTAATCATGTGTGTTTTCCCTTGCCTTTCAAAAACCACAATGAAAATGACAATTACAAAAATAAAACATTCAATAGTTAATTTTTTGTTTTGTTTTATGAGTGGAGGTGAGCCCATTGCAAAAACCAGCATAGTCGCCTATTATGGCTGGAGCCCATCTGCCTTGGTACCTCTCCTCTATGATCCGTATATCTTGATGGAATCTTTCCCCCTGCTCATCACTGAGAGCCTCCTAGGTTCTCTGGAAAGAAGTCAAGGTGAGGATGTAAGAAGTGATTTTTAAAGACATCCAGCATCCAAAATTCTCATAGGTTTTCAGAAGATCTTGAACAAGCTGACAATAGTTTTCCTCTTTACTATTTCCCAGAAAACCCCTGATCAGATATACAAAATATATCCATGCAGCCCACTCCATCAAGTTCAGTCTGTCTTCAAAATCAGTATCATTCAGTAGCATTCTAATCTGAAGGCCAACAAAAATACCTTCTTTTAATTTAGCATCACTTAGTATGAGAAATTTTTCTTTAAACACAAAAGACCTGCACCTGTTTTGTCCATTGCCTTTATGAAGATCTTCATGAGACCAAGTTTTATATGTAATGGCCAAAGCAGAACCTTTGAGAATCAACTAATGGCTTTTACTTAATGTCAATCTTTCCAGGAATAAAAGTCTCTCTCTTGGGTCAACAGATTGTTTTGTAATGTAAACACAGAAAGTAGCAAAACTTAAGCCACCTTGAAGCCCAAGTAGCAGGGTGATGACTTTCAAATCACCACACATTTGCCATTTGTACTGGTCACATTTTATAGCAATGAGTATTTTTCCATGTAATCATAAGTTTCTTCCATTCCCACAGAATGTGCCACTGGAATAGAAGGCTTCTGGTTTCCATTATGCAGAAGTACAGCTTGTAAGCTCAATTTTGAAGAGTCTATATACAGATGCCAATCCATGGGGTTATGTGCAATTCCAATTTTGTCCATTAACCCCGTAATATCTGTGCAGAAACACTATCAATCCTGCATACTGTAGAACAAAGACAAAACCATATTTCTCTTTCTAAACATTGTTACTTTTGCACCCTTGGCAAAAAGATTCCACTTGAAGTCTTGAACCTAATATCTTAGACTGCTGCTTTGATAGGTCCACATTCCATACAAGATCATTTAGTTCATTTTGTTGTATAAGATGTGGCTCACTTGCATTTTGTGGAATGTATGTGGGGTCTGCAACACTATCAGTTGTATGCGGCTGATCTTCTTCCTCCGATGAAGATGAAACTACGTCTGTCCAGTTTACTGGAGGTGTGGGTATGGGTAGACCTACTGCATGAGGAACTGGCACATTAGGGTATTCAATTTTGCACTTTTTCTTTTTTGAATAGCCTTCAGTTCTAGTCAAGAAAGAAGAAGTAGCAGTCATCAAAGTGATTAGCAGGTTCAAGCCACACCATTGGAACTGCGAATGGCATTGATTTTTTCTTACCTTTCACCCTTTCAGACAAGCTAATATAACATAATAAATATATAAAATATTTTTCTCAGCGCCATGCCAAGACAGATGAACGTAAATGTTGTTGCACCGGATTGGCCATTCATTCAGCTAATCCAAAACAAATATTCAAGCGTCCATCACATTTATTCATTTCACTATACCAATAATTATCATGGAATTGCGAGTAAGGCACAAAACATAGAAAAAATTCATAGCTACTAAACTATTAACAATCACTTAATATTTTTGATTTTTGATTTCTTCCGTAACCGCAAAACGAAGCCTAATTGGTTCACAGAAATTGAAAAAGACCTAAGAGAATTAAAAATTACAGAAAAGTCATTACTTGATAGAACAGTACAGATAAAATTTAAAGACGAAGGGATAAGGTTCCAAGAAAAATCTAAAATAAGGTTGAAACCCATCATCTCAGATGAGGAGAGAAGAAGAAGATCTGAAAGAATGAAGAAGTACTGGGTGCAAAGGAAGGAGTAACACTCAAAGAAATGACTGTTTCATTGTACCCCAAAGAGGGTGAAACGAATATAATAATAATACATAATATGGATGTTTCAGATAGGTCTTGAGGTCCTCTATCTGCTTGCTTCGGCTTGACACTACTTCCTGGGATATACTGTAGGTTGAGGGAAGATGAATAAATATGTGTTACAGAGCTTCCTTTCTTAAATATGTTTGACACAAAAAATAATTATATTAATGACAGCAATATGAATCTCCTCTATTCCCATCTAAAAATTTTGAAACGTGAGTACAGATTTTTCTATGTACCATAACACACATTCAAGATCATTAAGATGGATTTTTCAGTTCAGTTTAGTAACTATATTGAAAACTTCCTTTGAAACATTGACAGAAATAAAACTAGCCAAAATACATTTTTATACAAGGATTTTTTTAGATTTTCTTGGAGACAGTTATTCAAACAGGAATGCAAAATTTCATAATTTCCAGTTCACTATTTTTAATTTCATGTAAAAGATAGCTATTATAAACAAACCTCATAGTAATCTTTTATTTAATGGGAAATAGACTTGTTGCTGCACAATAACTCACCGAGAATTACTTTTTGACGTTCCAATATAACACACTGTGGAAGTCCTGCCTCTCCTGTTTCATAAGCATACTTTTCTAAGTCTTCCAGCTGGGATTTTAGCTGTGATATCAGTTCCTTCTGCTTGGACCTCTGCTCTACCATTTTCTCTTCCAGATCTTCACCTCCCTGGTCAAAGACATGAAGGATGTTAAAAACCAATTGGATAAACCAGTAAAATCTATATTTATTTATAAAATTATGAATCACGGATTTAAAAAAAAAAAANNNAGGTGGAGGGGGGGGGAGGGCATTACCATATTCACAATACATACTATGAATCGCAAAACTGAAGAGGGCTATAAAGACCAGGAATATTGTGAAGTAAAACATGTAAAAGTGGTGAACAAAGAAAATAAAATCAGGTCGCTTAGCCACAGTGAATGCAAGAAAACCCCATCTAACTTTACCTACCTCTTCATGATAGGTGAATCATAGAAGTTGAGTATATGTACCAGGAATGTGGTACAAGATTTCACAGCAGCATGTAGCAAATAAGTATTAATTAATTTTTTTCTTATTTGAGGAGCCGTTTGTCTTTTCAGTATAAAAAGGGAACATGGCCAGGTTTGTGGAGGTAGTGAGATCAGGTAGCAGGTACACATACACACAACAGTATTTCAAATCATGGCATTGTTTTTGTAAAGTAATTATAATTTTCTTTTCCAGGAATTTGATTCTTTGTTAATTCTTGTTTTAAAGCTGTTCTAAATTAATTTTTGGCATCATTTGAAGCTGGTAAATGGACTTCACAACATTCGAAAAAATTTTATTTCTTTTTTAAGTTTTAAATGTATAATAATGTTGGAATTTTAAATATAACTTTTGATTGGTAAATGTGAACATAATTTGTTCCATTCATAACCAGTTAAGTTAAATTGCATTTTTTTTTAAAATTAGAGTTTAATGGTGTACTGGACAAGTTGATCCTTAGGCAGAGTGGGAAGATAGTGTGAATAAACTATATAGTTCCAACATGAATCACTACAAGGTGATTAAGCAAAGAACGTAAATTTTGTTTTCCCAAAATACTGTACAGCAAACTCTCGATTCTAACACCTTTCATGGATCCCAGAAAGAGGGTTGTTATTTTGAAAGGGTTATTAATGNCCCCCCCCCCCCCATGAGTTATTTTGAGAGGGTCACTATTTTAGGGGTCTTAGAAACCAGAGTTGACTAGTAAGAATTTTGAAAACCATCCTGCATATACCATAATTATCCAATACATTTCCTACTTGCAAAACTTTTCCAAGTAAGTTTTTTGAAAGAAGAAAATGCTACAAAGAAGCCCCTCACTCCAGTCTTGTAATACTTATTTTACCAGTAGGTTTAAGTGTTTTTGGGTTATTTTCATGCAAGCTGTGAAATCCATCCATTTTTTCAACAGATTTTGTAAAAAAAAAAAACCTATTATTAAGTTAAATGGAAGTGGTCTGTGGTAGGAAAATAGAAATGGTAAAAATACTTACAGGAATTGAATCTGAATACATCTTTGGCCTCACATTTCGAACTTCTGGAATCCCACGAAATGCAAATGCTTCCAAATCTTTAAGTAAACTTTCTTTTTCACTTGGTGATGCCTCCACAATTTGACGCAAACGAAACTGAACCTACAACAATAAGATAACATCTAATAGTATTTTTTGAAACAATATGAAACAGAATTACAATTATTATTTCATTCTTCACAAGATACATCACAATTAAAATGGATTTTATGAAACACTTCAACACTAGCTGCTGAGTGAATGAGCTAGGGATAGTAATACTTAGTAGCTGAGATCTTCAGTGCTGTTTGGGCTGAAGCAAGGTGAAGGTAATACAGCAGAACACAATGGTGGGAAAAACAGCAGCAGCCCCATATAATCCACCAGCTAATTGCAACATTCTCTAGATTTATCACAATCAAAAATAAAGGTTTGATCCTGCTGGGAGTCGAACCCTGTTCGCCAAGGTGAAAGGTAAGGTAGCCAACTGACTCATATTGTACAGGATTTCCCTATCCTGGGCCTCAATGAATTATCCCGTATGAGCATAGGATGACAAGACGTCATTAATGATTCCGTACCTCAGACTTCTTCGGAAATAAAGTGAATATTAATAAACAAAGTGTCAGTAATTTACCCCTTGATTGCAGGTGCGGTTACCCTGATGCTATAACTCAATGGCAACAAATAGTTACAATTAACGCCAACAGGTGGCATTCATCAAGAAGTGTATTCATATAGTAGCACTTGCAGAGATTATGTACAGTATTTTTTTTTTCCAATGTGTGTTGGCGTCATCTGTTTTAAAAATAATTAAATCAAAAATTCAAATAACTCAGAATTATAACTGTACTGTAATTGCAACTATTTTTTTATTTGGTATATGTTCAGAGAAAATGTTGACTTATGTATAAAACTGACTTTTGCACATTACAGATAGTATTTAAAACTGTTATTTCTTTATAACCATTTTCCTTGATATTTTTTGGGGGCAGATGTTATGTGTCGAGTTGTGACAAGTGTTCCTTATGGCAAATCTAAAAAGTGGCTAAAACTTAGTGTAAGGCAAATTGTCTGAACACTACAGCATTGCCACCCCAGAAGTACCTGTTGACGGCATTGCTCGGTTTGCAGCTTTTTACACCACTAAATTACTTGAACTACCATCTTTGCCTGCATTTACAAAATTCAAATCTAACGATATTACAGACAGCATTTACATAAAATGCACACTTTATAAATGCAAGAAATTACCTGAGCAAAATGTGTAGTCAAAGCTATTAAAGATGAATTGAGCATTTCCTGCTGCTCTTCCAAATCTCTGAGTCTTTGGGATTCCAAACATAATCTGTAAAAATGGATAGAGTGTATGTCACAGATCACTTGCGCTTACAAAGAAATACACTTCAACAGTACAAGATTGCTTAAGTCAGAATATGGACACAAATATACTGTTAATTTGATGTAAGGCTCAAGATGGATAACAACATATTGTTGCATGATGCCTGAGGGGCTTATCTGAGCTCGTGAAGGATGGAGGACTTAATAAAAATAAAAGAACTACATTGATTTTTAGTTTATTCATATAGCTATTATTTAGAGCATTAAATTATCTATCTCCACTATTACTCTTTTTTTCTCAGCGAGTGCAATATTTAAGGTCTATTTCAACTCTAATTAAAGTCCTTCTCAATGTCTCTAATTGGTTATAGTAAATTAACTCATACTCATCACCAACACACATTCAATCTGTCTGTTGTCTTCATTTGTAATGTCTTTCACTCACACATCCAGTTCAATAGTCCAGCCTGCCAGTTGCAATCTTCACTGCTGTGATGCTCGCAGTAGCAGATTTTCCTTCCGCTGGTTTCTCCTCTCGCCGCTCGTTTCGCTCATCTATCACTAAAACTCCAGTCACTCCTCCATTCAACAATTGCAGGCTCGGAGGCCCGACGCACTATTTAAACTTTGCTGGCCTTGACCTGTAAAGTTTGCCGCACCCCCATTCTAGCTGACAGCAACAAGAACAGTAATCCAGGGCATTCTTCAGAAGTCTCAAAAACACCCGATACCCAAGGTCGGGAGTGGCACGTGCCCAATAGGCATAACAGGCACACTTTGTAAAATTTAATTTATCAAAAGCTACTGTGTCTCTGGTTGCAACTGATAGTGCGCGCACATTAATAAATCATCCATGCATCGCACCCTCAGAGCGGCAACCTGTAACGATATATACCTAAACTTGAAACNGTCTCAAAAACACCCGATACCCAAGGTCGGGAGTGGCACGTGCCCAATAGGCATAACAGGCACACTTTGTAAAATGTAATTTATCAAAAGCTACTGTGTCTCTGGTTGCAACTGATAGTGTGCGCACATTAATAAATCATCCATGCATCGCACCCTCAGAGCGGCAACCTGTAACGATATATACCTAAACTTGAAACNGCGCACATTAATAAATCATCCATGCATCGCACCCTCAGAGCGGCAACCTGTAACGATATATACCTAAACTTGAAACTACACTGATGTTTGCAAATAAAGTATGATCTGCTATGTTGCGGATAGTGCTAATTTTTTTAAAAGATAAATCAACAAACACTTTAATTGAACATAAGGAATATAGTACTGTAAAGGAATCGCGATATGGATGGTGATTGTACGAAATATACCATTTTGTCATTACAGCCTCTGCCACCAGCCATGCTGACCCACCTGGTGTGAGACAAAGCATTCAAACAATACAAATTAAGTAATCCACATGCTTATCATTGGATCATACACAAGATTACTCAAAATAAGATTGGGATCCAAGATTTATCAGAAAGTTCATCTGCCTCCATATACAAGATGCCAAAATGGATGGGCAACATAATTATCAGTTGGCGAGTTCACAAGCTCTCACGATGCCAAGAGAGTGGCATTTGGAGACGGGCTATGACTCTGCATTCAAGAAGGTATGACAAAGACAATAGACAATTTAATTAAATATGTATAAATAATAAGTGCGGATTAAGTGACTTTGGCGAGTATAAGGACAGTGATAAGAACTTTAATTAGTATTACAATTGGCATTAAATACTGTGCTCACCAATAACAACAAGTGTACAAACCAAAATAGGTAGTTTAATTTTGTAAATAATAGCTGTCAATCTCACTCTCCACTGTACAGATATTCACAAGTCTTCGCTCCTACTGGTCACAGTCGCAGTCGTTTTGCTGATTCTGCACACCTGACGCTTAAGGTTGTACAAGGCTACAGACTCTCCACTTACAACTGATTTTCTTAATGTGCAAAAGCGTTATGTAATAAATAAAATATATTATGTACTGTAATGATTAGTTAAACAAACCAAGTTGTGTAGTCTGATATTTGTGTAATACATGAAGTGAATATGTGTATAATATATGAGTGTGGCAAGTCATTATCGATTATTATCTTNCTGATATTTGTGTAATACATGAAGTGAATATGTGTATAATATATGAGTGTGGCAAGTCATTATCGATTATTATCTTAAACAAAATAAATGTGTGTGCTTGTGCTTCTACAATAAAATAGAATATTCAGAAGACCCTAAGATATAATTACCCACTGCATACAACAAAAATTGGATTAAATTCCAAGGTGAGATACACATTTAATTAAACTAGTAGAGTACTTTGTACAAACAATACACAAGGTAGGTCATACCAAAATATGATACAAGTGGTTGCTCGCTTCTCCAGGATAACTTTGTGCAGGCCAATCAGATTCATAGCATAAATTGTAATTACACACCCCTTTAACCAAATTGTTAGTGCCCCATTCAGATATATATTTCGAACCAAGAAAAACAAAATCAAGAATAAACAAATAACACACAAACAATTGCATTGCACAGGGAAAACACAGATGAATGTAAACAACATGCATGAAAACCATAAGCAAGATGACTAGGAAAATACTCTTGCCTCATTGACAACTCTAGTCCCTCAAACACTCCCGACATCTTCATGCAGGCACAGGGCATCAAATCTTTATTCTTCCTGCAGCCGGTAACTTCATCATGAACTTTAATGTTCCGGTGCAAATATTACCAAACCATAACAATATACTCTCAGTGAACAACAAACACTTGAAGTATCTCGTGCAGCTCAAGCATATCAGCTTCTGAAAATCTTCCATCACGAACAACACTTAATAAATATACATGAGCAACTCTTGTAAACATAAAAATTGCCAGCCGTGTAGGTAAAAATATACCTTCGTGGCCCTTACACTCTTGCTTCAAGTATCTGGAAAGGTCCAAAATTTACAACTAGGCTAAATCATTACTTAGGTTCCCACCAGACTGGCTAATATTATAATTTCACACAAACCGTTGTTAGGGTCTCTTAATGCATATCAATTCTTCAAACTCCTGGCATAGACTTCACAGGATACTTCATACAAATGACAAAGTTTTCTGGCTACATAATCAAACAAGCTATTTGTTGGATTAGGTTTTTCTTTCTTTCTTTCTTTCTTTCTCCAATATTATTTAGATAACTTTGATAACTTCAGCCTTCTTCCTTCTTTCTGTGGANCTGATATTTGTGTAATACATGAAGTGAATATGTGTATAATATATGAGTGTGGCAAGTCATTATCGATTATTATCTCAAACAAAATAAATGTGTGTGCTTGTGCTTCTACAATGAAATAGAATATTCAGAAGACCCTAAGATATAATTACCCACTGCATACAACAAAAATTGGATTAAATTCCAAGGTGAGATGCACATTTAATTAAACTAGTAGAGTACTTTGTACAAACAACACACAAGGTAGGTCATACCAAAATATGATACAAGTGGTTGCTCGCTTCTCCAGGATAACTTTGTGCAGGCCAGTCAGATTCATAGCATAAATTGTAATTACACACCCCTTTAACCAAATTGTTAGTGCCCCATTCAGATATATATTTCGAACCAAGAAAAACAAAATCAAGAATAAACAAATAACACACAAACAATTGCATTGCACAGGGAAAACACAGATGAATGTAAACAACATGCATGAAAACCATAAGCAAGATGACTAGGAAAATACTCTTGCCTCATTGACAACTCTAGTCCCTCAAACACTCCCGACATCTTCATGCAGGCACAGGGCATCAAATCTTTATTCTTCCTGCAGCCGGTAACTTCATCATGAACTTTAATGTTCCGGTGCAAATATTACCAAACCATAACAATATACTCTCAGTGAACAACAAACACTTGAAGTATCTCGTGCAGCTCAAGCATATCAGCTTCTGAAAATCTTCCATCACGAACAACACTTAATAAATATACATGAGCAACTCTTGTAAACATAAAAATTGCCAGCCGTGTAGGTAAAAATATACCTTCGTGGCCCTTACACTCTTGCTTCAAGTATCTGGAAAGGTCCAAAATTTACAACTAGGCTAAATCAGTACTTAGGTTCCCACCAGACTGGCTAATATTATAATTTCCCACAAACAGTTGTTAGGGTCTCTTAATGCATATCAATTCTTCAAACTCCTGGCATAGACTTCACAGGATACTTCATACAAATGACAAAGTTTTCTGGCTACATAATCAAACAAGCTATTTGTTGGATTAGGTTTTGTTTTCTTTCTTTCTTTCTTTCTCCAATATTATTTAGATAACTTTGATAACTTCAGCCTTCTTCCTTCTTTCTGTGGACAGCTGGAGACTTGCTTGTACGAACTTTATAATTTTGTGTTGCACTTCACTCTTACTTACACTGTGGTCTTTAACTTCTGGTGAGCTGGGAGGGTGTCTCAAATTAATTGGTTCTGAGCACGGACAAGCCATGACCTCATGAGTCTAAAACTGCTTTGTCTAAGTCAGTTATTGATTTTGATGCTCGGCCTGAAACTGCATTTGTGGTGGTTGGCCATTATTACCTTTGTGTTTGTAACCACCCCTCATACAGGTTTTTCCTGTTTCATTCTGTTTGAAAAAAATTTACTGCAGGTAACTAAATATTTGTGGTGGTGGGCTCGAGCTAGGTCCTTTGCATGTGCCCACATATCCCATCCACTGGGGATTAAAACATGGTGGCTGTCATCCATAAGGACTGAGAGGCCAATACCCAATACTCACTCACGACATCCACCAGTACTGAGGGGTCTGGGTGGGTGTCAAATCCACTACCTCCTTTCAAGTAGCTTTTCGCCTTGTAGGGTCTGTGTCATGGAGGTTATACCTGTTCCTGCCATTTCCCTTTTTCCATTTACTGTATCTGTTTTGCTGTTCCTCCGTGTACATTATATTTACCCTGTGGTTTTGGTTTAATTGTACCTACTGTTACTGGAACTGTTGTTGTACCCCAGGTTGATATGATGGTGGATGTTTAGTAATACTTGTCTTACTGTAGTCCCTGGTATTTGATGTGCTGGTTTTCCTTACCAAAATTTTTAAATTGAGTAACTGGTCTCGGAACTCAGATAGTATATTGGGTTGACCAGTAACCCATTGCCTTTGATAGTGCATGACTGACTGACTATTATTGAGATGCGTTTAGGGTCAGTTACCTCAGAACTCTCGTGTCTGGTCTTCTCAAATACATCATTGAGGTAATCCTCAATCATCTTACCCCTCTGCCTTTAGAAGTGTCCTCATGTTTACCTGTATCTGTATGTTCCTGAATTCTTCTATAAACAGAGTTTCAAAGTGTTTGAAACTGGTGATTTTACTCCTGTTTACTTCCCACCAGAAAAATGCAGTAGCTTGGAGTGCTACCCCTAGGCACTTGAGTGTGTCTGTTTCACTCAAACTGAAGAACTGCCTGATAAATGTCACAGTGTTCTCTGTAGTCTTACCATGGTAGGGCAGTACATCTCGTGTCCAATGTCTGGTCGGATGATGTATCAAAGCTGCAGTTGCATTTAGCAATGTCTGTGTGTGGATCTGTGTTCTGTTGCTGTAGTCACTGGAAAAATGTGTCACTTGTACTGGTGTTTGATTCATGGTGCATGCTTGTGGAAGGCTGTATTGTTTCTGACTGCATGTGTTAAAATTCTGCCCTGAGTGTGTTCAAATCCAATTTTTTTTTTCTTTCAATTTTTGCTTCCAAATCTTAACAAGTCTGTGTGCTGCGGTTTTCAACATGCTAAGATAGGCTTCCCTAGTCTTCTCCTATCTCAACTCTTTCCTTCTCAACTTCGTCTGTAAGTTGCTTAACTGTGTACAATGAGCTGATCATCTGCAGAGCAGATTCCTCAGATGCTACGTGCTACAATGAAATGCTCATGGTCAGCTGGTGAGCGCAGCTCTTGTGGCCCGAAATAGGTGGCAGAACGATCACCAAGTTTTCTTTATTGTTTACATTCGTTACGCGAATTTCATGTCAATTGTTTATTTCCTCAACACACATAGTGTAGTTCAGCACAGTTGTTTTTAATATTTTTACATANTTTTGATGCTCGGCCTGAAACTGCATTTGTGGTGGTTGGCCATTATTACCTTTGTGTTTGTAACCACCCCTCATAGAGGTTTTTCCTGTTTCATTCTGTTTGAAAAAATTTTACTGCAGGTAACTAAATATTTGTGGTGGTGGGCTCGAGCTAGGTCCTTTGCATGTGCCCACATATCCCATCCACTGGGGATTAAAACATCGTGGCTGTCATCCATAAGGACTGAGAGGCCAATACCCAATACTCACTCACGACATCCACCGGTACTGAGGGGTCTGGGTGGGTGTCAAATCCACTACCTCCTTTCAAGTAGCTTTTCACCTTGTAGAGTCTGTGTCATAGAGGTTATACCTGTTCCTGCCTTTTCCCTTTTTCCATTTACTGTATCTGTTTTGCTGTTCCTCCGTGTACATTATATTTACCCTGTGGTTTTGGTTTAATTGTACCTACTGTTACTGGAACTGTTGTTGTACCCCAGGTTGATATGATGGTGGATGTTTAGTAATACTTGTCTTACTGTAGTCCCTGGTATTTGATGTGCTGGTTTTCCTTACCAAAATTTTTAAATTGAGTAACTGGTCTCGGAACTCAGATAGTATATTGGGTTGACCAGTAACCCATTGCCTTTGATAGTGCATGACTGACTGACTATTATTGAGATGCGTTTAGGGTCAGTTACCTCAGAACTCTCGTGTCTGGTCTTCTCAAATACATCATTGAGGTAATCCTCAATCATCTTACCCCTCTGTGGATCGTACCTCTCTGCCTTTAGAAGTGTCCTCATGTTTACCTGTATCTGTATGCTCCTGAATTCTTCTATAAACAGAGTTTCAAAGTGTTTGAAACTGGTGATTTTACTCCTGTTTACTTCCCACCAGAAAAATGCAGTAGCTTGGAGTGCTACCCCTAGGCACTTGAGTGTGTCTGCTTCACTCAAACTGAAGAACTGCCTGATAAATGTTACAGTGTTCTCTGTAGTCTTACCATGGTAGGGCAGTACATCTCGTGTCCAATGTCTGGTCGGATGATGTATCAAAGCTGCAGTTGCATTTAGCAATGTCTGTGTGTGGATCTGTGTTCTGTTGCTGTAGTCACTGGAAAAATGTGTCACTTGTACTGGTGTTTGATTCATGGTGCATGCTTGTGGAAGGCTGTATTGTTTCTGACTGCATGTGTTAAAATTCTGCCCTGAGTGTGTTCAAATCCAATTTTTTTTTTCTTTCAATTTTTGCTTCCAAATCTTAACAAGTCTGTGTGCTGCGGTTTTCAACATGCTAAGATTGGCTTCCCTAGTCTTCTCCTATCTCAACTCTTTCCTTCTCAACTTCGTCTGTAAGTTGCTTAACTGTGTACAATGAGCTGATCATCTGCAGAGCAGATTCCTCAGATGCTACGTGCTACAATGAAATGCTCATGGTCAGCTGGTGAGCGTAGCTCTTGTGGCCCGAAATAGGTGGCAGAACGATCACCAAGTTTTCTTTATTGTTTACATTCGTTACGTGAATTTCATGTCAATTGTTTATTTCCTCAACACACATAGTGTAGTTCAGCACAGTTGTTTTTAATATTTTTACGTANGAATTTCATGTCAATTGTTTATTTCCTCAACACACATAGTGTAGTTCAGCACAGTTGTTTTTAATATTTTTACGTAGTTTAGAACTTTAAAAATTGTGACTCATTTATTTTTATTTGGTTTCAAGAAAGTTGAAGACATGTTTAATGTGTATAACTGCTTACAAATACCTATTTGTTGCAACTTGGCATAAAAATCAGCTTGCACTACAAAGAAAATAAATATTTAATACATTAACAGCTTCGATAATCAATATACATTTGCTTATAATAATAATTGTTTATGGTTTTCACACAATGTGCGCATGCACTTTACGAATCTACATTTTAGTGGCTCAACTTTGCGACACATATACCTTGGCAAATCACAAGCAGAATGCTGATCTACTGCCAACCCAAGATAAAGTTAAAGCGGTTCACCAGCACAGCACTGCACTGTACGNCACAAGCAGAATGCTGATCTACTGCCAACCCAAGATAAAGTTAAAGCGGTTCACCAGCACAGCACTGCACTGTACACCAGCACTGACGTCACGGCCACGTGAGCCAATCAAATTTCAGAATAGCACCAGTACTGCACTGCAGATGACTGACTTAATTTGTAGGTTTATCTATGTACTGCGTTTTCTATAGCATCCAAATTAACCTGAATAATTTCAAATTTGTTGTTGTGAGTGTTGTGTGTAGTTTCCACTTTCAACAACCTGTTTTCCACCTGTACAACTTGTGCACCAACGTGTGACTTGAGCTTGCAGTTCTGCCTTTACATTACCAAACTCTAAGTTTAAACTATCTTCAAGCTCTGAGTTGAGTCTCTCTAAATCAGACCTGAGTTGTTGAATGATGGGATTCTGAGTATTGATTTCTACACTGAAATCTGTCTTAACCTGCTGTATGTTAAGTGTTCATAACTTGCATTTGTAGCATGAGTTTCTCAAGCATAACTCACATGTCGAAACTGGGTTCTGTAGGTACTGATTGTTCAATAGGCATTGCAACTTTATTCCTAAACTGTTGTACTCTAGTTGGGCTATACTGTGGTGGTGTTTCAGTCTGTGACTGTGTTGTGAACTGCCCTTCCAACTTCTGGTACTCTGCTCCGTCAAATGGAACAGTACCCGTACCGCCTGGACTGTCTCTGAACTGGCCGCGGAAATGTCGGAATCCACGTCAGTGAGTACAAGGGAGTTTCCCAGAAAATAGGGTTCCCTGTTAATTGGCATCTAACAAATGTAGGACTGTACTTTCCAGCCACCACGTTGCTGCTGCCAAGTTACTTATACATCAACTTGCTAGCAAGGACAGCAATGAGCAACTGGACTGAATGGCACTCTTGAAACTCACACTGTACCTATCCTGACCCTCACTGCACAGTATTAGTGGACTGAAGTAACATGTCAACTGTGAAATGTATGATACTGTCAAAACGGCACACATTAACCTTAGCACAAAGGGGCAGTTGCACCATTGAAGTTCATCGCTCAATCCAAGATCATGTCCAAACTTGATCTAAGATTGTCACAGAAGACTGTTGCACCATTCGAGTTCGGAGCATGACTGGAGATTGAGATGAACTTCGTTTCAAACCACCGAATATGGTGGTTTGAAGTCTTGATCCAAGAACAAGTAGTATCTAAAAGCACTGTTAGGTTTAGTTATTTACTAAAAAGAAACATGGCTTTTAAATTGTTTGGATATGGATTTGGAGATTGTTTATTTTTGTAAAATATTCATTGTGACAGAAGCTTAAAATTTTATGAATTTCTTTCATTTAAAAAGTATTCATGTTTTGTAAAGAGATAATCAAATTTACGCTTATTCCTCTGAGCAGACACAACAAAAAACTGGAACAGCCGTTCAGAATATATAAAACTAGCCTCGTTTTCTACACAGGCCACGTCTGAAACGGAATCTCGTGTTAGAAATTTTCACTCGTGAAAGAGCAGACATTGCAGACAAATGTAGTTTGAAAATACATTGACAGATAGCACAAAATAAAATTTTTTATTCGGAAATGTAAAACAACATTATATGTACACACTTAACGATAATTTAGCAAAATTTGTACGATTACTTTATTTAAAACAGATAAAACATCTTAGCATCTAAGTTTTCTGACACTACCTTCTTCAGAATAGTGGTATTAAAAATAATGAAAAGTGTAGTTAAAGTGAGCTACTAATCAAACACAAAATGCTTTTTTTTGCCTAACATAAATTATATTTGTCTGATGATACTTTGCAGTGTGTTTGACAAAATTTTGCAGTGTCTTCAACTAGGTTATACAATTAAAAATACTAGTCTTAAAAGAAAACATCCACACAAACTCATTAATTTCCTCCTAACTTCTAAATAAACAGTTTCATCATGTCATCACAAAATCACAAACAGTGTTTCATTCTAATCCTAGTTCCGAGCTAAAATCACAAGATCTATGATCAGAATTCGGCCAGTCACGTTGGTGCAACATTTGTACATTGGAGCTCAGATCAAACTGAAGATCATGTTTGAACAAAGATCTTCTCAATGTGTGTATTATGTTGTCTACCATACATGAAAATTACCCTTAGCAATAACAGAAAATAAACAGTATACTGACATTAACCATTCTGTTAACAAATAGACACAATTTAAAAGGTCAATTATTATTCTCAAAATAAGAAACACACTTATTGAAATATTCAGTATAATGTTCTTTCTGGCACTGTAAAACATAAAATAAAATGTAAAAACTCTCAAATTAGATTTAATATATTCAAAATGTCCTTTTTAAATGCCTACGTTGAGTAGAATATTATCAGGTGTACAACTTTGCTTCCGCTGTTTTTAAATCGATGGCTGCAGCGGTAAGTGCTGGTGCAAATATGTAGATCAATAATGTCACACAGTAATCTTGGACATCTGTCAACATAACGACATCACCACATTAGTGAATTTGCGTTTGCATCATAAATTTATTTGCGACCCAAATGCTCGGCGTGTGCGGGAATTGTTGATTTTCTGCTTCCATTTCAAGAAAACGTACGGTGAGGCTGCTCTTAGTGAATGACTGTGTCGTGAGTGGTTTCAACGCTTTAAGAGTGGTGATTTTGACATCTAGGACAGGCATGGCGGTGGAAGAGAGAAATGTTTCAAAGATTCCGAAATGGAGGCATTACTTGACGAAGACTGGTGCCAAATGCAAGAAGAATTGGCAGAATCATTGGGAGTGATGCAACAAGCCATTACAAAATGCCTCAAAGCCATGGGAATGATTCAGAAGTAAGGAAATTGGGCTCCGTACGAGTTGCAACCGAGAGATTTTAACGGTGTTTCTTTGCTTATGAACAGCTGCTTCAAAGACAGATTCGGAAGGGGTTTCAACATCGCATTGTGACCGGCGAAGAACAATGGGTCCACTACGATAATCCTAAGTGCAGGGCCAGACCGAATATGCACGGCGCCAAGGTCACCTCGGTGTGGTATCTTATGAGCTGTTGAAACCGAGTGAAACCATCACAGGGGATCAGTATCAAACGCAATTGATGCGTTTGAGACGAGCTTTGAAGGAGAAACGGCCACAGTACAAAGAGAGATACAACAAAGTTATCCTCGAACATGACAATGCTCGGCCACATGTCGCAAGACCGACCAAGACATACGTGGCAACGCTGAAATGGGAGGTCTTACCCCACCCGCCGTACTCTCCAGACGTTGCTCCTTCCGACTACCATTTGTTTCGATCGGTGGCACATGGCCTAGCCGATAAGCATTTCAGCTAGTATGAAGAAGTCAAAAAATGGATCANTGGCCTAGCCGATAAGCATTTCAGCTAGTATGAAGAAGTCAAAAAATGGATCAATTCGTGGGTCACCTGAAAAGACGCATCGTTTTTTAGAGATGGTATCCGAAAATTACCAGAAAATCACGTTTTAACATTAAAGCCTCAAATGTTGGGAAAAAAATGGCGGAAGCAAGGTTGTACACCTGACAACTGAACAGTTCTCCAAATATTAATTAAAACACTTTGTGCACATTAAATAAACAATAGTCAAGGTTAAAAAATGTTCTGGACACGATAATGTCTGCTAGCGCAAACAGATTATATATTGCATACAAGTTCTTAGAAGGGCAATTCCAGTCTTTAATATCAATATAACAGTTACCTGCAATGCTGAGAAGGATAAATGGGTCTTACATTTATTACACAAAATTAATATTTATATGCAGTTTTAGGCATCTTGATTAACTTATCCAGTGTAGTCAGGTCACTACGTATCTTGAAGTGTCCATTTAGCCTCTCACACACACAAATAATACTTAATATATATTAGAGGGCAACCCACACACATCCACGTCACTGCTGCCAAAGTATTCTCACAGTTCAAAAGGTACGTTGTTTGCAACTGTCTTTCAACTCGTAAATGGAAAAAAATTATAGATAATATCAAAACATCAAGAAACTTGCCAAGTTCATATAAAATTCAAAATACCGTAAACCGGGGGTAACATTGCACCACTCAAAATATTTGTTTAGGAGCCATTTGGTGAAAGGGTAGCAAACATAACCAGGGTAGGTAACATTAAACATTAAAAATATCTCGCTATAGTCCTCTGTTTCTTTGCCAAATTGCACAAAAACGAAAATTTTGAGTGGTGTAAAGTTACCCCTGCAGGTGCAGTGTAGCCCCGGTTAATGGTAACTAATATTGTAATAGAATTTCTTTACAACAAAACAACAAAACTTATCCTTTATAACATAAATGACAAACTGCAAAGTAAACTGTCAGTGTTCGAAAATCAAATTCAAATAAAAACGTAACTGAGTACAGAATTACATACACAACATTACTGAAAATTAATTATTTTAAATACTGTGGCATTCTATTTGTTTTCAATGTTTTAAAAATGTTAAATATAAGATTTATATCATTAATTTAAACTTGTTTGTGAAGGGCTTTCAATGTAAGAATGTCACTCTTCACACACATACACAAACTGCATAAGGTATACAGGAAAAAATACAATGTATATTAAAAAAAGTGTGTGTGTGAGAGAGAGTGAGAGAGTGTGTGAGAGAGAGTATGAGAAAGAAACAAAGAAAGAAAGAAAGAGAGAGAGTGAGAGAGAAGGTAAATTCTGACACTCAGATATGTTACTGTTTATATACTACGAGGCTTTTATGTTCACAAGTTAGATGAAATAATAAATAAGCGTAAAAACTTAATTGTACAGGATACCTTCTGAACAATTGACTATAACTTAAAGTTACATCTCACCCATGAAAATTCTGTGAATGGCATGCCACCTCCTCATCACAATCATTGGCTCCAACTGGCGGCCACCTCTCACCAGTTGGTTTCCCATCACAAAATTCTATTTCTTCCAACTCACTCGAGTTCTGAACTTCTTCCATCATTTTACCAATTACAGCTGGTTTGTCAAATCAAGGAGCAGACTTAGCTGTAACAAACATCACATCATCAATAACCAACTATTAATTATACCAAGAAATACAATTTTTTAAAGTCATCTCCTAGGTGCCAAGAAACTTTGTGTGTGTGTACAGAGAGAGAGAGAGAGAGAGAGAAAAAGAGAAAGGGAGAGGGAAAGGGAGGGAGTGGAAGAGGGAGAGGGTGATCAAGGGGGGGGAGAGGAGCGAAAGGGAAAGAGAGGTAGAGAGAGAGCGAAAGAGAAGGGAAGAGAGGGAGAGAGGGGAGAGAAGAGAGGGAGAGGGGGAGAGAGGGAGAGAGG
>NQII01000431.1:504695-519097 GCA_002778355.1 Clitarchus hookeri
GAGGGGTAGAGAGGGAGGGGGAGAGAGAGTGTGTGTATATGAGGTTTTAACTAATACACTAAGACCTCAAAAAAAAAAAAAACCACAAAAAGGCCTATTTTCAAAAATAGGGACTATAATTTCTTTCCAATAAATCAAAAACATACTCCCAAACAAACAGTTCCCACCATTGGCTACTCTAAATAAAGGCTTTTGAAAAACAAAATTTGCTAGTAAAACCAAGGGCACACATGAAAAGTCAGAATAGAAGAAAAGCAGTGAACATCTTGCATAAGCATTAGTTAACTTGGCATTTCTCAAAAACATGTTACTTTCTTCTACCAACTACTTGCTTATCCTTCCACCAAATGTAAATTTGACACTTCTATGGAAGTCTTGATCAGTAGCGATACACTGATCAAGCGATAGTAAACATGTAGACATATAAAAGTATAATGATTATGCATATTATTACCATTGGTGCAACAGTAACATTTTTTTTTTGTTGGGCCTACACAGTTTTCAAACATTCAGAAACCATAAAAAAAACAACATTGGTTATACTTACTTGTAATATTACATCACAAATTAATTTTTAATATTATTTTACATAATGCACCACAATGTATTCAAACTAAGAGTTTATATACAGTATACATCTGGAGAGGCCCTTCTGCTATGCCGCATGTAGTGCCAACTGAAGCCAGGGGGCGGAGTTTACTCGGACTTAATACTGGAAGAAGGGACAGCAAGTGGAAAATATCGCTCAAAGCGTGCAAAAAACCTCTAAATTTAATCACGTTTCCCAGAAACTGCTCATTCAAACAGTTTTATATTTTGAGAATTGATGCACAGTTTCTTCCTTACCATCAGAGACTGGTTACTTTTTAGAAATAGTGTATGTAAAACAATTTCAGAAAAAATATTTACTAATATAAGTATGTGCAAGTTTTTTGTTTGACGAGGTAGATGGGGTATGAAAACATATGAAATGTAGAGAAAGGAGCAAAATTTTACGCGAAGGTTGCAGAATTGTTGTAAGTGGCCTGGTTTCACATAATGGGCTGAGTTAAGAGGATTTTGTGGTCAACGTGAATTATCAGGCATAGAGATTCAACAGTATAACTGTTGAATATTAGCCTCTGCTATATTTAATGTTAATCCTGGCTATACAGAGAGTCGCTGTTATTGTCCAAGGCCATGCTGTTGTTTAGTCTAGTCTATGATGGCGCTCTCATAGCATGTCGGTCTGTTCTAGTGATGTCTTTTTATATCCAAATACATCTGTTATACTCCACTCCAGTTTATCATTTATCTTCCGATTTTTTCTACAATAACATACTAGTACATTTTCAACAATAGGCCTACAAGAAAGAAATTAAATGCTTGATCCCTCTTTCCAGTCCTAAATTAACCAGTCTAACAACACAGCACACCATCGCAATCGGTTGGTGTGGGTTAGATTCTCTGCAGGGACAGTAATTTTATAAATCACTCAATGACTGGAGAGTAATGTGTAGCTGTAATGTAATCATACGTTTCTATAGTTACACCATTTTGAGAGATTAAAATGTAATATGGTGACTATTTTATTTATCCTGTAAATTAATTTTTAACAAATAACTCTACCAAAATGTATATTAAAAATTGTAATATAAAGGATACTTATACAAAAATAAACATGTAATCTACACTCTCAATTGAATCAGTTATTTCAGAAACAACACACGTAACGATTTCGGCCATTTTGAGTTAGAAGTGGATTTGTATATAGTTTACCAAGACGCATCGTTTCGTGCATAAAAAACACATGTAACATAAACTCTACTCTGTGAAATCTAGTATTGAAGTTTACGTTTAGAGCAGAAACAACACATGTGAATCACTTGTGTTGTTTCTGCAGTGTAGGGAAAAAGTAATTATTTTTCTTCTACTGGCACGCCTGCTGGCAACATTGTTTTTGCTAATATTCTTACTATCAATTTGTTACTTATCGCTCAGTTTTTCACAGTGCTGTGTTTGGAGGTTAATGTTTGTGTTTTTGTCCGAAAGTTGGGTACCTAAATCATGTCAAGTAGTGATTCTGACGAGTGCGTACCAGTGAAAAAAAGAAAAGGAGTGATCAACAAAGAAACTTATAGCAGGAATGTAATCCGGAACTCAAGAGTGAAGGGGATTGCCTATCAGGCCTATTCGAGTAAGGAAGTTCCGTCTGAGGTCCAAAAGACCTACCTTTGTAGTTGTGCCAATCGGTGTTACTTCAATATCTCAGAGGAAGCCCGAAACGAGTTGTGGAACTATTTCCACAGTTTCGATAGTAAGAATGCTCAAGATGTGTTTTTGCAAAGTGTTATTGAGAAAAGGGCGTCAAAAAGGAGATGCAAAAAAAGGATATCTTTACAACAAGAAAGTGATAGCAATGATATGAATGAAGGTGAAGGGGCGCCTTCTAAAAGCAAACAAACCCAAGGAAAAAAGTTATTTTTTATCCTATAACATCAAGGTTGACACAAAACTACAACCAGTTTGCAAAAACACGTTCATGACATTGTATGGTGTGACTCAATAACGCGTTCGTCGTCTCTGCAAATTGTTAGTAGAAAACAAAACTCCAAAAGACTTGAGAGGTTTGAACCAAAGCGGGAACGCAATAAGCAGTGACAACTGCTCAAAGATTCACAACCAGATTTCCAAGTATGAGGTCAAAGAAACTCACTACGGTGGGAAACCAAAAAAGTACTTGGATGCCAGGCTAAACATTAAAATAATCCACGAGATGTTTTTACAAGAGCACCCTGAATGTGTGGGTGTCGTGAAATACAGCTTTTATTGTATGTACTTTCAAGAAAATTTTGACTATTCCTTTGGTAGACCACAAGTGGACGTCTGCTCAAAATTTGAGAGTTTCTCGGCCAAAATGAAGGATTCGACTTTATGTGACAACGCAAAGAGGAATGTTGCAGCAGAACCAATTGTACACAAACGTGCCAAAAAGTTTCACACCACCTTAAAGGAGGCACGTGAAAACAAGGACGACAACACAGTAGCGATAGCATTTGACTTCATGCAGAATCAACCACTGCCTCTGATCCCTGTGCAGGAAGTGTTCTACTTACGCCAATTGTGGGTAAACGTATTTTGCATTCACAACCTTAAAACTGATAAGGCAAACCTGTACTTGTACCATGAGGGTATAGCAAAGAAATTCCCAGACGAAGTGCGCAGTTTTTTATGGCACTACATTAAACCATTACCTCATACGGTAACTAAACTTCTGTTGTTTAGTGATTGGGCTGCAGGTCAAAATAAGAACCACACAGTAGTTCGGTTTTTACTTAGTTTGTGTGACAACGGTAGATTTGAAACTATTCTTAATTTTTTTCCTGTTCGCGGACATTCTTTTCTCCTTTGCGACCGTCATTTTGGAACTCTGAAACGCCAACTAAAGAAAACTGATCGCCTTTATACTCCTCAGCAGTACGGGGAACTCTTTTCAGAAGCTAGCAACTCTGGAAAGTTCACCATACACCACACTACAAGAAAACAGCTTTCTCGGATGAGACTATAGGTCGAGGGATTCCCAAAAATCAGAGAAAAAGTTTGTGATTTCTACTCATAAAGAGTTTGAATACAACAATGATAGAACAGGAAAAGTGGTTTGCAAGGAGTTCATTTCCGGATTACTAGGAAGTACTTTTACACTGAGAAAGACAAGAACTGCTCCAGCGCAACCATCTGCCAAAGCATATCCAGCTGGCCATGTCACAATAAATGAGAAAAAGATTTCCGATCTCAAGAAACTTGAGGACTATGTTGTAGATTATGAAACATTCTACAACGAGATTTTCAACTGGCCTACTGTGAACTCTAATACTGTTGCGACCCTAGACTCCGAATTTGAAGATGAGTGAGGCTGATGTGACCACAGTCGTACGTGGAGTTTGATGAGCAGTTCACACTCATTCCAATAAATGTTCTTTTTTCTAAATAGGTAGATGTGAATGTTCAGACATCACTTTTTTTGTCATTCCTACTTTTGAAAGCAATAAAAGAAAAAAAAAGTTAATGTGTTACTTTTGGTGAAAAAAAAACCATTTCCTGCAGAAACAACACATGTGAAATTTGTTTAAAATGTTATATTTTGATTTCTGACGATATTTTTTTTTGGCAAAAACCTGTCAAATGATGTAAATATAGTTTATTTACAACGTACATTTTTCCCAGATTTTTAATGCACAAATTGTGTGAGCTACACAGTTTTTTGTTGTTTGTTCAAAATGTGAAAAATGCAACATGTGTTGTTTCTGAAATAACTGATTCAATTGGCTTCTACAGTAACGAAAGTAATTGAAAGACAAAATAAATGTTAAGTAAATAATACTAAATGACAATTCATCGTAATATAAAAAATTTGTTTCATGAAAAAATGTACAACTGCATGGCTGAGCTGAAAATTAGCACTCAGTTATTTGATAATCGTGTAAATAAATTTCACAGAATAATTTGTACATGTCACATGCTTTATCAACAATGAAATGAAAATTAAAATATAATTTCAATGGGAAATAAAAAAATACAGTGCAATTATTTTGGTAAACTGTAAAATTAATGAGTCAAAAATAAATATAGAGATGCAAAACAAAAGGTTTGGAAATGTTCATTAACATTAAGAGTAAGGCCTGGTTTATAAACTACACAAGAAACGCAAGCATGCAAGAACTACAACAACGCAAAAAGTAAAATGCACGTAATTCAAAGATAGAGTTTATTAACTATGCAGGAGACACAAACGCAATGCAAAAGTTGGTCAACTCTCAACTTCTTGCATTTATGCTTGCTTTTACACCTAGTTTAGCAGCGATCAATTGCAAAAGTTGGTCAACTCTCAACTTCTTGCATTTATGCTTGCTTTTACACCTAGTTTAGCAGCGATCAATTGCAAAAGTTGGTCAACTCTCAACTTCTTGCATTTATGCTTGCTTTTACACCTAGTTTAGCAGCGATCAATTGCAAAAGTTGGTCAACTCTCAACTTCTTGCATTTATGCTTGCTTTTACACCTAGTTTAGCAGCGATCAATTGCAAAAGTTGGTCAACTCTCAACTTCTTGCATTTATGCTTGCTTTTACACCTAGTTTAGCAGCGATCAATTGCAAAATCGTTTTACACTCGTACAGAAGGCTATGACTTTCAATTATTATTTTATTTGATTGTACAATGAATTTATGCATTGAATCATAAATAAAGAGTATAATGAAGTATTAAAATATTTTAGCATATGTCTTGCTGAGAAAATTAAATTGTGTTCCTAGAAATTTATTATTCAGGCTTTTAAAACTACACATATGCCAAAAACTTAAAGCTCAAAATGTAAAAATATATATATAAAACAAATGTGTTGGTAAAAAAGCCAAACATGTTCACTAAAAGCATTATGAAAATAAATTTTTTGTACTTCTTTTGTATTTTTATTTTGAATTGTTGGTAACATTTTGCATTGTGAGACGTTTCTAAATTATCCTAATTTTCTTGTATTGCTTCGTCACGTTATTATGTTTGTTGCATAGTTAAACCCAGCCTAAATCTTATAAAATAAATTTTAAAAACCTGTTTTAATATTTTTTTATGCACAGATGTAAAACACAATTTTTTAAGTGAGATGTTTTTTGCTACAAAAAATGTGTTTACTTCGGTTCCAGTAAAAATTACACACACTGCTATAAGGTATGAGTAGCTTACAATGGAATTTTACTTTCTTTTGGAATGTCACATTTACAGGTTTTTTGTTCCAGTGATTACTGCAGTCGTACCACTGTTGTACGCACTGCACAAAATCATCAAGCTTGCGGAAACCTTGGTGGAAACTCACTTCCTACTGACTAATGAGCTCTCCTCTGTTCCTCTTTCAACTTCATTCTCCCCCAAACTGGCTTCATCCCCACCCCAACTACGGCCTCTCCAGATGTTTACTATATATACTCTCTTTTCGATTCATACCATCAGTCATTACGACTGTAATAGTCTTTCAGCAAGTTTCTTTGATAACTCCCATTTTTTGTCCATGTGAAATAAAGGGGAACCCTTTCTAGTTTAATGCACCTTTAGATGCGAAATAATTTTCCCCTGATGTGGCTGAAAAGTTATTTCTTACAGGGAGTGGAAATGCAGGAACGAAAGGATTTAAGGAGGCTCGTTGCAATAAAAATACCCTTGCTAGTTAACATTTCCATTGCTCACATGAAAATTGAAAATACTGTGATTGAATGGGTAATGACACATTACTCTGCGATCCAGTATGCCACTGTTGTACCGGTCGCTGGTTTATTTGATGGCGCTACGGTGGTGTTGCATTTGATACAATAAATCCAGGCTGTACGGGTGTTTCCGATTACTACCGCTTGAAACTGTTTTACCATAGGGGAAGATGGCCTACTCTGACTTGCTTGATCATTACTGGGCAAATATTACACAGCGCTGTCCGTATGTACATACACATTTGGTATAGGCGAGGTCTCCTCAACTTTCGAACCCTTGTGTTTATTTCTACAGTAGCCTGGTGAATAACGTTTTCCACGCTTCTTCCCTGCCCTAATATTGTACACCTGTTTTTGTGAAGCTACACCGCTTTGATCAAATTTGCCCTCCTTCTCATATTCAGTCTCATACTGAACAACATGCACCCTTGGATTATTATTTGAAGATTGGTGTGCAGTGTTGCCCGGGTTTGGTTGTATTCTAGAACGTGGATGCTGGTACAATGGTGGTGTGAGAACATGAACTGGTCTCTCAGGATCACGATACTGCACTTGTCTCTGTCTTTCGGACTAATCAATCTTAAGAATTTGTTGGCAGAAATCAGACAAGTTAACGAACGGCTTGTCCGCCCACCCGTCCTGATATTTAGGTGAAAGTGATCACTTCTGCAAGCTCCTCATCTTTTACAGGGGCGTTCAAATGTCTAGTTCTCTCAAACATCTCACTAAAATGCTGTCCGAAAGTTTCAGCTTGCTTAGGCTCGTCAAGATGAAATCGCGCCCTCAGGTTTCCCTGGATTCTAGCATTTTAATATTGGTCTAGGAAGATGCATTTGAAGTACTCAAATGAATCACATGTTTTTTGATTAGCTCCCGCCAGAAATATGCAGTTGACTTAAGTTTAGGCTAAGTTCCTAAACATAAGAGAAGTTCATTGTCTACCAAACCAGTTTTACGTATTCTTAAATTATTTATGGTAGATGACCAGGTTTTCAAAGCTGCATCCTGAAAAAGAATACCCTCAGACCATTGTTTAGCCAGGTGATGTAACAGTTGCCGCTGTCGGGTTAAGAATTGAGCTTGTGGATGGAATTAAATTTTCACGAGCTGTAGAAATTGCAGTTTGAGGGATAGCCTCGCTCAAAAGTGGTGATGTGACGGTATTGCTTGGTTCTACTCGCAACTCAATTTTAAGTTAATCTCAGCTAACATTGTTTGCAGTTCATTACTCTGCTTTTCCAGGTTTTGCTTAACACTGTGGTAGGTGGCGTCTGTTTGACTAATCCTACCATTAATATGATGATGCTCGAAGTTTGTTAACTNTGCTTAACACTGTGGTAGGTGGCGTCTGTTTGACTAATCCTACCATTAATATGATGATGCTCGAAGTTTGTTAACTGGTGATAGATTAGCTATCACATTAGTTTCAGGTACTTGAGAAGTATTGCTAGGCCTATTTTCCACTTGAGAAATACATGTTTCTAGTTCAGTCATTTGTACTTCTACTGTGCCACACGTGTTTTTCAAGCTTGTATGAATATGTTTTTCTANTGCTTAACACTGTGGTAGGTGGCGTCTGTTTGACTAATCCTACCATTAATATGATGATGCTCGAAGTTTGTTAACGGGTGATAGATTAGCTATCACATTAGTTTCAGGTACTTGAGAAGTATTGCTAGGCCTATTTTCCACTTGAGAAATGCATGTTTCTAGTTCAGTCATTTGTACTTCTACTGTGCCACACGTGTTTTTCAAGCTTGTATGAATATGTTTTTCTAGCACATCTACTCAATTTTTTGTTTGTGATGTGCTTGTATTAGACAAGTCGGCTACAGAATTTTGCAACACATTAACAGTAGCATTTGTGTCCAATTTATTTGTAAGCTCTGAAAAAGTACCATTTACAGACTCAAGTTTCTGACTTAAGTGCTCAAATTTGCAGTCAAAATTTGAATTCTGTTGAACCATCTCTCCCAGCAAATCAGATTTCAGCTGAATCATTTGTATTGACAAACTTTCTCTTAGTTGCTCAATTTTTCCATCAAAACTTGAACTCGGTTGAGCTATTTGTACGTGTAAACTCTAATTCAGTTGTTGTATGCATTTCATATTATCTACTAGTGTAGGAGGGATACTAGTGTTAGTGCTAGTGCTTGGTGCAGAAATTGCATTTTCATTTACAGTTACATTAGACATTTTCTGGTTCTCACATTCCTGTGTATTAATTAAACTCGCATTACAGCTTCCTGTTCCTTCCTTTATGTATGTAGGCATCCCTGGCACTCTCAATGTATTGGAGTCATTATCAAATACAGCTTCATTCTCCATGTCACGCAAGTTATGCAGTGAACTATGAAGAAAATAGGGCTTGCTCTCTGGCAAATTACTTATTAAACTTTTCCAGAAAATTATCTACCTTTTTAGGCCTAATAAATTATTACATATGTAGGAGTTTGTTTTAAAATCGGAACGTGATAAAATATTATGTTATGTATGTGAGTATTTGACAGAAGCTGGCACCTTTCTCCTTGTAAATCGATAGTGCTTGTGCATGTAATGCCGTCAAATACACACACATTGACAAACTTACCAAATACCAGTTTGAAGACTATTAAGCAGTAATAACGTAGATAAATCAGAACATATAAATATAATTTTTGACGTTTACTAAAAGAAAACACACATGTAAGACATAAGAACAGTGAAATTTCATACAATATGTATGAATGGGATTCATAAAATGTTACCAACTATTTCCAACACTACACAAAATTAACACATTGAAACAGTTAGATTAATTATTTTATTGCAAAAGAAAAATTGAGATAATAGAAGTGTTGAAAGAAAATTATGGTGAAATTAAAACAGAAATTAACCTGATTTCAAATAAAATCTTGGCTTCTTGGTAGTAGTCACTGAAATCTCTTGGGGAGTTACATTTGTTTGTATGTGGGGAAGAGAGACACACACAACTGACAGACACACACTTGACTTACCACACACTAGGGATACACTTTGATAAATAATAAATATAGTATGTGCTGATAGTGTGTGATTGATGTGAGAGGTTTCTGCATGTGTATGTCTGACTGTTGTGTACCAAGTGTAAAGTGCCACAAGATTCCCTCTTAAACATCTATAATATTGTCTCCTCTCTCTCCAATCAATCCCCACAAACAAAATAACTCACTGGCATTTGTGGATAACCGTAACTGGTCAAATGAAAAATGAAACTTGTCGGAGCAGTATCTAAGATGTAGAAGGGTACTAGTCTCTACCATTTGCAAGTAAAATATTAAAAATATCTCACTAATTAATTTTAATAAAATTAAAGTTTATGGAAATTCAACTGTTCAGTATTTCACACACACTTGCACTCATTAACTTTCTTTAGTCTGCCAAATATATAATACACTCTTGAATTCCTATTCAACTTACAAAAGCACTGTTTAATCCATAAGATCAACATAAATTATTTTCAATTTCCCTCGGTTTTGAGCACCAGCCAGTGAGAATGAGATTTCTTTGCATCTCAGGGTACTCTATGGGCAGAAAAGTCCTCATTTATCTGACGTTAAATTTAAATAAATAATAGTGTTGAGTGACTGTCCAAACCAAATAAAATGTCTCAGTGTGAGAAGAGTTACTTAAAAGTCTCTACAATTGTTCCTGGTAAGGTACTTGTACTTTTGCAGAGTATACCTGCCCCATGGCCATTATTAGGAAAAAAGCAAATGGACTAGGCTTAAATCTTCTCATATTGTAGCAATCCAATAAATACTGGGCCTCTTCTGCACCTACCCTCTGCTCTATTATGCTTCAGAAATTATTTTGCCACAATATTATATTAAACATTCAATACACTTTATATCACAAAATAAAACTTTTATTAGAGCAGCATATTTAAGACCAACTGGTCTAATTGAAGCCTAGTCCGAGAATAAGGAAACTAGGCAGGCTAGCAACCCACTTCCCAGATTTTGGCGCATATTCACGTATCCAATTACAGCCAGCATCGGCCCTGGAGCTGTCCGAGATGTGGATAACGCGAATACGTCAATGACGTTTACCTGTCAAAATCATGTCAGCCGCCTACGTCACCAGTGTTTTGTTTCCATGGCACGTGTCCTCAAAGCCGCGCATGTACTCATCTCTGGCGCTCTTGCTACTACGACATACACTTCAAAACTAGAAATAAACATACAGATGCAAGACAGCATCCTGCATCTCAAACCGTTTGCCATGCCGCGCATCCACCACACCAACCGGCTCCCATGTCTCGCCAGTGCAATGAGTGCCGATCAGTGAGTGTAGTGGGAGTTGAAGATAGTGCAGGGCAGGGCAGCGCAATGTCATACCACTCCCCCTCCCCCCTCCTTCCCACAGCCAGGGCAGGCGAGGGTGCGTTATGACAAACCACAAGCAGGAAAATTGTAGGGCAATAAATTTTAAATAATCAAAGGGAAAGAAAGACACACCAAGCGTGTGGACGTTTAAGGACGACCCTACAAGCGTTTCAGGGGTTAATTATGTTCGTTCTCAAATGTACATGTTTTTTCATCTCAGTTGTTTCACTCACATTTCATACCATCCACTCTTCATTTATAACTATTTATGTGAAAAGGGATATTCTGTATTTATATTGTAATTTACATGCAAGGGTTTGTGTTTGTTTCAATTGTTGCAAATTTCCAGCAGGCAGAAAGTAGTGCAGGGCGAGATGCATGCTGCCATAGTTCGCGCCTCGCAAGCTCGCCAGATTCAGTAGCCGCTTAACATTTCAAGAGGTTGGTCACGTCGCGTGCACGCTCTGGGTGAACTCAACTTTTGTGAACAGATCATGTAATCTGCAATAGTAACGTAACTTCTCTGAACATTTTCGATTTACTTTCATCCGGACTTGTAACGCCTGGGGAAACTTAAATTCACTGTAAATCCACAGTGGCCATTCACGCATTTTTAGCAGCAGCAATAACTGTTACCTTCTGAGAGAGGTCCTGCTGCCTTTATATACTGTGGGTTGTTCCAGGGTGCTTTATGATTGGCTGGAGCTGTTAGCCAATCCCTGATTGTTTCCCTCCTGGTTGGCCAATCAGGTACAAGTTCCCACTGTCGTACTTTCAAGACAATTTTTGTGGTTTTTAAAAAGTGGTGCCCAGATATTGCTTCATTTAAAACCGTCTTCCCTGTTTATGTTGCATGGATTTTTTTATATTTATATTGCCTCTAGAATATTTTTTTTCCTGTAATTGGAGATATTTGATATTGTACTGTATCTATCAAACTCAATACCTACTGTGCTTGGTTTCAATTGAGTGTTCTGCTATGGCTGACTGAACATTTTACTGTTTGTTGTCTCTGATGTGTTCCTTGACCCTGGTAATAACTCTCCTTCCAGTTTACAAACAAAAAAAATTACAAACAAATGTGTTTAATATCAAAATACTGACTCAGTTTAGATGTAAATAAAATAAACATATGGGAAAATGCTGTATCGCTACAAAATAATATCAAACCATTAAAAATGCAACTTCAGCTATCATGTTTGACATACGACTAAAAACAACATTCAATCAAGCCTGTCTTTTACTACCAATAAAAAAGTATATGACCACAACACAACACAACACAACACAAGCAAGCAACTTTCACAGGTAGTCTGTAAAAACAAAATATGGGTGTACTAGTCTAAGAGTTAGACAAAGTAGACTTTATAATAATTTAACTAATATAATTAAAGTAATCAAACAAAACAAGAAATCTGTAAAAGAAAAACAATATATTAGTGCTGCATGCATAATGATGCGTAATGTGAATATATTTGCNACAAAGTAGACTTTATAATAATTTAACTAATATAATTAAAGTAATCAAACAAAACAAGAAATCTGTAAAAGAAAAAAATATATTAGTGCTGCATGTATAATGATGCGTAATGTGAATATATTTGTAAAAATCATCCTAGTATTTACAATGCAAGTAGAATGAGGATGATTAAATGTGAAGACTTAACTGTAATGTAAAACTAACCTAGGGAAATCTGAAAAGTTCTCTCTAACACTTTGAAATAAATTTGTATGTAAAATAATTGTTTGCTTAAAGATGTCTGGTCTTGTAGGAATACAGTAGACCTATGTGTAGATGTAAAATAACTATTTGCTACTTTTTATACACTGGATAACCAAAAAAACTGGTATAGGCGTGTGTATGCAGATAACAGACATATGGAACCAATCAGAGTAATGCGATGCGGTCGGCAGCGCCTATATAAGACAACAAGCGTCTGGCAAAGTTGCTAGATAGGTTACTGCTTCTACCATGGCCGGTTATCAAGATTTACTTGAGTTTGAACGTGGTGTTATAGTCAGCACACGAGAGATGGGACATAGCATCTCCGAGGTAGCAATAAAATTTGGATTTTTGCGTACGACCATTTCACGAGTGTACCGTGAATATCGGGAATCCGGTAAAACATCAAATCTTTGACATCACTGCGGCCGGGAAAATATTGTGAACGACTGATGAGAATCAGTAAACATGACAGACGTGCAACCATTTCTCAAATTGGCGTAGATTTAAATGCTGGGGTATCAACAAGTGCCAACGTGCGAACTATTCAACGGAACATCATTGATATGGGCTTTCGGAGCCGAAGGCCCACTCGTGTACCGTTGTTGACTACACGACACAAAGCTTTACACCTCGCCTGGGCCCGCCATTGGACTGTTGATGACTGGAAACACGTTGTCTGGTCTGACGAGTCTCGTTTCCAATGGATGGACGTGTACAGGTATGGAGACATCCTCATGAATCCATGGACCCTACATGTCAACAGGGGACTGTTCAAGCTGGTGGAGGCTCTGTCATGATATGGGGTGTGTGCAGTTGGCGTGAAATGGGACCCCTGATACGTCTAGATACGACTCTGACAGGTGACAGATACGTAAGCATCCTGTCCGATCACCTGCACCCATTCATGTCTATTGTGCATTCTGACGGCCGTGGAAAATTCCAGCAGGACAATGCGACACCCCACACGTCGAGAGTTGCTACCGAGTGGCTCCAGGAACACTCTTCTGACTTTAGACATTTTCATTGGCCACCTAAATCACCAGACATGAACATTATTGAGCATATCTGGGATGTCTTGCAATGTGCTGTTCAGAAGAGATCTCTACCGCCTCGCACTCTTATGGATTTGTGGACTGCCCTGCAGGATTCATGGTGTGAATTGCCTCCTGCATACCTTCAGACATTAGTCGAGTCCATGCCACGTCGTCTTGCGGCACTTCTGCGTGCTCGCGGGGACCCTACACGATATTAGGCAGGTGTACCAGGTTTTTTGGCTCTTCAGTGTATATATAGACCCTCAATAGAGCTCTGCTATCTGGGACATTTGAATATTAAAAAAAATAACACATGATTACATAGTGGAACAATATGTTTAAGTGACTTTTAGTAAGATTACAACAGTCACCGGAAATGTCTTTCATATCATGACTTGGAACATTTTTGTGTGTATCACCAGTATGAATTTCACTGACCAAATACAGAAGAAAATACACAAAAAAAAAGGGCATGTTTGGCTGGATGAGGTAAAGTATACCTCAGTACAGGCAAATGACTTCACCTACATTTCAACTGTTATCTGGCAGTGTTTGTATTTCACAGCCAGTTTCTTGTGAAATGAGACGTGTTTTCAATCCTGGTCACTGTGAAGGATCTGTACCCACTTCTTAAACAGGTGAAGATGTGTAGTATATGTGTACACGTATATATACATTACAACATTGTTTACTTCCAACCAAACGAAAATCAGCCTTTCAATACATTTTACTGATACGAAAGTAACTTGTTTAAATAGGTATTGCTTTAACTTTTGAGTTCTGCTTAATAATCTAATTGTTGACAGTTTATTCACACTGGTGACAAAAGAAACCAATTCTGGCATAAATTTTATTTAGGTAAGGCAAGACCAATTTGTTGAACATGGCCTATTCATCATTAACCTATGTATGAATTCTAACGCACTCTCTCCCCGCACCCCCTTTCTACCTAGTCATACACCATGCCTGTGTCCATTCTCTGATCAACATAGGACTGGGTCGCAGGGACCCCAGCTCAACCCTTTCCCAGGCGGGCGCACTATATCTCCAGGTGATTGACTAGT
>NQII01000431.1:519146-531176 GCA_002778355.1 Clitarchus hookeri
CTACAGAATTTTATCAGCCATGAAGCTAGCACTATAAATACTGATGAGAGCAGAGGGTCGGGGGTCTGTGATAGCCACCTAGCGAAGTGCGGTGAGTGGTGAATGAAGGAGTGGCGAACAAGTGTGTAGCAGAAACTAACAGATCATGTCAAAACAGATTAAAGATAAACCAACGAGAAATGCATGGCTAAAAGAAATATTAAGGGGAAAAAGTAAACAAGAAAAAAAGGTGTCAAATAAAGTAGAAACATACTAAAAAAAAACCAACAAGCGCTACTATAGCCGCCGTCAAACTTGCATTTTATATTAAAGCCAAATTCACCAAACACAAATTCTACCAACTTAAACAAAAATCACAAACATTTGAATAAATACTATTTACTTAGGAATTTAATGACAACGTAACGCCACACAATCCATTTCAAACAAATAACCTAACATTCTACAGCAACGTCACGATCAAACTTCCAATCAAAACAAATGCCACATGCATTGTTGCCAGGTGTAAAGTAAACATAGTATTTCTCCTTAAAAAACAAGTAGGAAAAAATTTCCTATGCTAAATAATGAAGTTGGAATATGTACCGAAAAACCTTAAAATGAACAGTATGTATAAAAAATTTTCCAAAATATATTGTACAAATACACTAATGTTTGCATAATGGAAACTTCATACCGGAAAATATATGCAGGTAAATTGCAAGTGAATATTATATGTAACTCACAAACAAATAATAAAAAAAAAATATGTAAAATTGACATTTACAAAACAGCACAATCAAAATTCAAAAATAGTTTTATTCTTCACTGTCTTCTAGGCGATATACTGCCTGTTTATGTTGTTCATACAGAAATAATATTATTCATGAGAATGTTTACAAAAGAAACAATAAGTAGAAATAAAAAAATAGAAAATATATTCTTCTTACTGTCAAACTTGGGTATTCACAGCCGTCATTGTTTCACTTGTATACTTCATTAATTATTAAATTGATGAAATCTAATTTAAAACTGAAGTATAACACTTTGACTTGCTCGCGAGATTACTGCAGTTTTTAACTTTTTTTAAAACTGTAATGTTTCAGTGTACTTTGTTTTTCATTTTCTTGGCAGTGAAATTACAATTTACGTCTCATGATGTGCAACATATATTACCAATATACAGTGCCTATGTATGTTTATCACATTTGAGGATAACTTTTGTTTTCACCACAACGTACATTCTTTGAAGTTATACTTCTTTTGGCATGTTGGTTGAGGGTAAAAATTAAGTGTGCAACGAAAGCTGCGCGTGTACAGTGTAACGAAATTCGACAGTGAACATGGTAGGGGTATGACCCAAAGTGCATGCGCGTATAGTCACACGCACACAGTGTAACGAAATTCGACAGTGAATGTGGTAGGGGTATGAACCAATGCGCATGCGTGTATCGTCTAGCTATATTCAAATGCAAGGTACACAACATAGCACATGGTTATATTTAAAACCAACAGAAAATCAGTTAATTTACATAAGTAATTAATTATAAATATATATATATATATATCTTATTAATAAATTTTACTTACATTGTGCCATGAAATATTTGTTACTGACAAAAATTCTATAATAAAATTTTGAAGATGTTTTCAAGTATTTAAGGTTAATATTTGTAAGTATTTAATTATGTCCTTTAATTAAAACTTTATTTATTGTATTGAATGTCTTTCTTCGGTCATTTTATCGTTATCCTACTTATAAATTATTTGCATACGAAATAAAATTTTATTTTTGTCAAACAAAAGAATTATAACTTCTAACACGCGTACATAAGTCACACACCCATGTTTTTGTGTACATCATGCATCTTCTAAGGGTAATTTGTTTATTTAGGGTACATTTATGCGTAAAGAACTTTGCCAAAAAGACACGTGTTCAAAAGCCTTNCTTTCTTCGGTCATTTTATCGTTATCCTACTTATAAATTATTTGCATACGAAATAAAATTTTATTTTTGTCAAACCAAAGAATTATAACTTCTAACACGCGTACATAAGTCACACACCCATGTTTTTGTGTACATCATGCATCTGCTAAGGGTAATTTGTTTATTTAGGGTACATTTATGCGTAAAGAACTTTGCCAAAAAGACACGTGTTCAAAAGCCTTNCTAAGGGTAATTTGTTTATTTAGGGTACATTTATGCGTAAAGAACTTTGCCAAAAAGACACGTGTTCAAAAGCCTTCAGCAAAAATTTATTGAAATAAATGATGGACCTTAAAACAGTTAAATTCCAGTTTAGGATATTCTCGCCATGCTAGTAGAATTCCAGACAAAGGAGCATCCCAGTGCGCTACCATTGTGGCCACAGGTTAAGCAAGACAAGCAACTGCTACCCCTTCCCACATTCCAGTGTGTATGGGAGATATAATAGAACACCACCCGGAAATGTGCGAGCATGGTCACCACCACCCTAGCCCATAACGGTATCCTTCCCCAGCGCGGGCGCGAAGGGAGGTGGGTCACAAAATTTAACGACTACAGTTTTTATCATGATAGCCCGCATGCCGAGCCACATGGCTGAGCTGAACCTTGTGAGATGTCATATGAACTGGTGCACCAGTAATGGCAAAAACAGAACATCGTGCTTGAAGTGCATACAGACCTAGCTTTTGAGCAACTGTTTCGGAACACGAAGTGACCCTGTCGTGAACTCAAAATGCGAGGCTTCTCGAAGACGCCATTTTCAGGGCCAAACACGAATGTGTCGGGCGGGCCTTGTGCAGCACCTCTGATGGGCAGAGGTTGCAATTGTGCGCTGACTGTACCAGACAGCAAACACTCTGAGGCACTGTCGGCCCTGTCAAGAGTCGTGTGGGCAAATGCACACCCCCGCAGCAACCCAAATTTTTCTTGGACACAACCCTGCAAAATTTTCATAATAGACAGTAAGCAAAACAGATCATTTGTGCAGGCATCGGAGACAGGACAATTCTGTACGTAAACTTGTTACTACTAGGCCATCTGAGGTATACAGGATGATGGCTAGTAGGGTACTTAGTTAATTTACTTTGGTGCAGACTAAGGGCACCTGTGGTTGTTGCGTTAGGGGTAAACAAATACTCGTATTCTCAGTTTGTTAATACACCAGTATTTTATTTGTCTGAAGGTAACATAGGTATTTACACACACTGGCAAGACTGAGCCCCCCTACAAGTCGTAGGCCTGAAGGGATGGTGGGTGGAATACTATGCGTCGGGGAAGGTTGTTTGAAGGGAGACGTTTCTACTTATCTGGGACTAAGGCTTTTGGTGAATTGTCTTCGTTGGTAGTTGAAGCCTGGTGAGCTGGGTGGCCCTTTTTCAGGCCCTCGGACTGGCTCTCGTTGGTGTGCTGTACTCAGCTGGCTTCTTCCTTCGGCTTTGACTGACTCTGTCGGAAGTCCGGGATTGGTTTCCTGGAACTTGTGCTTTCTCTGTGACCTCGGCTGACGTTCCTCGTCAGAGACCTCACGTCCCCTCTCCTACATCGACGTCTGCCACGACTCGTCTCGCGCTCCCGACTTATCCGCCTTAGAAACTGCCACTACATTTTCGGAAATGAACTCATAATTTCTTGGCACTTCTACTTGATTTGTCTCAGAAAGTTACACATGAAGTCTCGGCTGTTCCTGGGTTCNTTGGGTGGCCCTTTTTCAGGCCCTCGGACTGGCTCTCGTTGGTGTGCTGTACTCAGCTGGCTTCTTCCTTCAGCTTTGACTGACTCTGTCGGAAGTCCGGGATTGGTTTCCTGGAACTTGTGCTTTCTCTGTGACCTCGGCTGACGTTNGCTTTGACTGACTCTGTCGGAAGTCCGGGATTGGTTTCCTGGAACTTGTGCTTTCTCTGTGACCTCGGCTGACGTTCCTCGTCAGAGACCTCACGTCCCCTCTCCTACATCGACGTCTGCCACGACTCGTCTCGCGCTCCCGACTTATCCGCCTTAGAAACTGCCACTACATTTTCGGAAATGAACTCATAATTTCTTGGCACTTCTACTTGATTTGTCTCAGAAAGTTACACATGAAGTCTCGGCTGTTCCTGGGTTCTCGTCCCGGTGACGTCGCAATTGACTTACTGACTGACTGATAGCTTGCCTCGTCGCCATCCGGCGCACGACTACCTTTTCGCAGGGAATGGCGCCTCTCGGTATGAGGCTGCCACTTGTTTCCGGAAATTCATACATAAGTTCTTGGCACTGTTCTCGTCACACGACTGCCTACTTCCGTGTCTCCTTCGCCTCCTGTCTCAGCTAAACACCTACTTCGTCTCGCGGCTGTGCTGCCGAACAACACCCGTCTCGGCTGGCTACAATTTACTCTACCGGGATTCGAACCCGGCCTCGACTGCCTTATCCGACTGCCGCCTCTCTGCGTGCGATATGTCAGCCTGACTGATTCTCACTGATGCGTCTCCCGACGGCGCGGATTCAACTGACGCTGAACAACTGCCTTGAACAACTGGCTTCCTGCCTTGGCTGCCTCGTGAATTTATCTCGTGTCCCGCTATATTCAAGTTAGCTGTCAGCAGTTTCTAGAGAGAGAATCCGGGAAATCCCCTGTATACCTCGCGCGTTTTTGTGCATGCTTTTGCGTCTCCTCAGCAGCTTGTATGCTCCGACTATGGTGGAGGGAGGGTGCTGTAGGACGTCTCGGGGATTCCTATGAGCTGTGGTATGCACTAATTCTCGTCGGGGCATCCCGATTGTCCCTCGTCGAGGGCCGCATATCAGCTATTTCTCTGGACTTACCCTCATTCATTCGGCTTCGGTTCTTCCCCGCGTGTCCTTACNCGAGGGCCGCATATCAGCTATTTCTCTGGACTTACCCTCATTCATTCGGCTTCGGTTCTTCCCCGCGTGTCCTTACGTGTCGGGACTGTCCCGAGGGTGTTTCCCCGGAAGTTATGTTGCTAGCTGCCTGCACTGGCTAACTATAGCAGGGTGTGGAAACAGCGCAATGCCTATCCCATGTACATACCACGCGTCAAACTGCACCAAAGTTTACCACACAGAGTGCCATAATAAAAGTGAACAAGCAACAGCAGACCGAATGAAATTCTTTTGTGCGCAAATAGTACACAAACATTATTACCAGGGACATTTGCACCTGCTTACTTTATCACGGGAGAAATGTTGTCACCAGATACTGTGCAAACAAGGAAANCGAGGGCCGCATATCAGCTATTTCTCGGGACTTACCCTCATTCATTCGGCTTCGGTTCTTCCCCGCGTGTCCTTATGCGTCGGGACTGTCCCGAGGGTGTTTCCCCGGAAGTTATGTTGCTAGCTGCCTGCACTGGCTAACTATAGCAGGGTGTGGAAACAGCGCAATGCCTATCCCATGTACATACCACGCGTCAAACTGCACCAAAGTTTACCACACCGAGTGCCATAATAAAAGTGAACAAGCAACAGCAGACCGAATGAAATTCTTTTGTGCGCAAATTGTACACAAACATTATTACCAGGGACATTTGCACCTGCTTACTTTATCACGGGAGAAATGTTGTCACCAGAACCTGCGCAAACAAGGAAACTTTTTTTTTTTTTTTTTTTAAAAAAAAAAAAAAAAAAAAAAAAAAAAAAAAAACAGTGGCATGTGAGAAATGTGGGAGAATCATTCATTGGCAGTGTACGACAGTGTGGGATATGTTAAATGTAGCATTGGGCAAATTTCCATGTGAGCAGTGCACCCAGCACCACAGCTATCAGTGCCACGGCCACCAGCCGCGTATCCGGACGCGGCCAGTTACTTTAGCTGCCCGTTGGCACATTGGCCCCTTGGGCAGAGCAGCCTGCACCAACCACATCAAATGCCTTCGTGTAGCTGCAGCCGCACTCAACAGTCGCATCCGTACCACCACCAGCAGACACACAGNGGCCACCAGCCGCGTATCCGGACGCGGCCAGTTACTTTAGCTGCCCGTTGGCACATTGGCCCCTTGGGCAGAGCAGCCTGCACCAACCACATCAAATGCCTTCGTGTAGCTGCAGCCGCACTCAACAGTCGCATCCGTACCACCACCAGCAGACACACAGACGACACTAGCGGAAATGGGTAATACGCCAGCCAACTTTCAGTAGCTGCCCACCAAACCCACAGGCGCTCCTGAGAGATTGCACAGGACATTTCACCAGGTATGGAGTGTGTGAACAAGAGGAGCATATTTGTGCAGGAGGCCAACTGATTGGAGAAGCACGTGAATGATGGTGCACAGTAAACCATGATGGTATGCAGTGGAGCGAGTTCTGCAATTGGTTACACAAGTGTTTTGCCAATGTTATTCCTCCCGGCAAGCTCAAAGCCACAATGTTCTTGAATCACAAAATCCTGGGGAAACTTTGACAGCTTTTGCAACCACAAAAATTAGTTTTATCAGACATTTTCACCTGCAAATGAGAGAAACAAGTGCTAGAAGTAGTAGTAGCCAAATTGTCACAGGAAGTTGGATTATATCTGGCTCCCGTAATTTACGGCGGTATTGAGTCTTCACGCGATCAGCTACATTGTTAGATCAAACATCTAGAGAACAGGACCCTCCACGAAGTTAGTGGGATGGGTTTTTCCCGTGCCATGCACGTGATGCAGAGCAGGGTAGCGAGGCCGTGCAACTGTCCGCTGTTCGCGGTACGACCGGGTCATCAACTCCACTGAACCGCAAGTACCCTGACCATCACCGAGCAGCTGCACCTGCAGGCCCAATCGCGATGGGTAAGGCCACTTCGAGAGGCCACACCAGTAAGGGGCGCCCTCCCTTCGCATACAGATATTGCTAGTGGCAGCAGTTCCACTGGCATAGTGACTGCTCGAAGCGCAATACCAAGAAGGACCCACCAACAAACAGTATTGTCCCACCGAAGAGAAATGTCTCGTCGGGATAGGAGATCTGGATGCTCACTGCCCTGGGTCACAGTCGAAAACTTAACACCAACACCTTCACAGATCCTGCTAGGACATGTCACTCAAGGAAATCAACTAATTATCAAAATTCCAGTTACTTTGAACAATAAGACGTCATGCCTTGGTTGACACTGCAGCATCGTACACCTTTGGGCATGTCGGGTTCGTCAACGTTAGTAAACTTAAGCAGGCAATACAAGTATTACAAATCGCTACACAGCAGCACACAGGGTAAACAATGGGAGACAATAATAACCATCCGAATACGCGATGTGGAGACCACCATGGCCGCCGTGTCAGCTGATCTACACGAGGATGCAATACTTGGTATTCCCTGGCTCACTGAAGAATACACGTTTGCAGATCCAGGAGCACGTAAAATCAATTTTGGCCCAAAGGAGCGGCGAACTGTGTACGACATCAAACCATGACCCAAAAGTTGCACACCCGTCGTCCTGCTGGATGAACTTGATCAAATGATATCACCTAAGTTTCACAACACCATGCAAAGATTACTTCATGAGAAGCGAGAAATATTTGCGGCAGTCAATCCAATATGGCACACCACAGTAGCGAACACGAAATGCCACTGGAACACGAGCGACCAATCTACATTTACCAGCCACAGCTATGCATAATCATAAAATGTCAAACCACCTGCAGCAACTACAATAGTGCCATAGCACTAGCACAAAAAAGGATGGGATGTGGTAATTTTGTTTAGACTTTAGACCCATCAACCTGATAACCAAGAGTATGCGGCCACCCTACATAAGCGCCAAAGGCGCATTACATACACTCGGAAAAGCAAAAATCATAACGTCACTGGACCTCCCAGAGGACCGGCACAAAATAGGTTTTGTCAAACCAGATGGGAGGAGATTTCAACACTGTGCAATACCTTTCGGGCTTAAATGTGCGGCAGCAACATTTCAGGCTTTGGTGGTCCAAATACTCAACAACTATATAGGTGACATTGCCCTCGCATACTTGGGTGACGTAATGTGGTCAGAGACGTAGGAGGACCACTAAAGCACATGTTACTAGTTTTACACTGGAGAGCCAAAAAAACTGGTATATGCGTGCGTATGCAAATAACAGAGGTATGGAACCAATCAGAGTAACGCGATGTGGTCGGCAGCTAGATCGGTTACTGCTGCTACAATGGCAGGTTATCAAGATTTAAGTGAGTTTGAATGTGGTGTTATAGTCGGTGCACGAGAGATGGGACATAGCATCTCCGAGGTAGCGATAACATTTGGATTTTTGCGTACGACCATTTCACGAGTGTACTGTGAATATCGGGAATCCGGTAGAACATCAAATCTTCGACATCACTGCGGCCGGAAAAATATCGAGAACGAACGGGACAAACGACGACTGACAAGAATCATTAAACGTGACAGATGTGCAACCCTTTCTCAAATTGACGCAGATTTCAATGCTGGGCCATCAACAAGTGCGAACTATTCANACGTGACAGATGTGCAACCCTTTCTCAAATTGACGCAGATTTCAATGCTGGGCCATCAACAAGTGCGAACTATTCAACGGAACATCATTGATATGGGCTTTCGGAGCTGAAGGTCCACTCATGTACCGTTGTTGACTATACAACACAAAGCTTTACGCCTCGTCTGGGCCCGCCAACAACCCCTTTGGACTGTTGATTACTGGAAACACGTCTGGTCTGACGAGTTTCGTTTCCAATTGTATCGGGCGGTCGGACATGTACTGGTATGGAGACATCCTCATGAATCCATGGACCCTACTTGTCAACAGGCGACTGTTCAAGCTGATGGAGGCTCTGTCATGGTATGGGGTGTGTGCAGTTGGCNAAAGTGTGTGCCGTCAACTACGCGGCCACCACCCATATTAATATACAGAGAGCTGATGTATGTCCTCGAGCATAAGCTCTCCAGCAGCGTGAAAACTATTTGCGCGAGATTCGCCCCAAAGTGGAGTGGACCACACGCAGTAATAAAGGCACTCGGAAACAACACCTGCCTTATAAAGGCAGGAGGAGCGTTCCATATACAGTGAAGACCTCCACTGAACCATAAAAGAGGTCAGCACCGAAACGCCTGGTGCAGCGAGAGGGCATTCAAAACAATAACAGAGCAACACCTGCCACCCGAAGCGGTGAATCGGGCATGTAAAGACCCCATATTGGTAGGAGCGCCCTCCGGTGATTTTTTTTCACCTATGATACATGGCATTTCAATGCCCACAAGGGATGCAGTGGATACTCAGGAGCCCAGTAGTCGTCCCCACCAAACAATGGCATAACCACCAACACCTGCACCTGCAGGCCAGACAGGGTCAGCTTGCAGTATGACACCCCATATTGTAACGCCCACCTCTTAAGACGTCGCTGATGCCGAGCCACCAGGGACTCCTGTGTGCGGGATCTCCCCACAGGTAAGCTTCCCGCCCAGCTGCGCCGCGACGCCTTCGAGACATGACTTAGCAGCGGACACCGCATCGTGGAATGCCCGACACAGCGATGGGGATAGTGTATTAGGCCTAGACAGCCAGACTGCTGGGCCCCCTCCTTCCCCCTCGGTTACACTGCAGACACATCGGCACCCACACACCTGCATTAGCAGCAGTGCAGATGACACGGCAGAGGAATGGGACTCCAACCATCTCCATCACTCCAAGCGGACAGGCCACCTGCACCAACTAGTATGCGGAAGAGTCACCCCCCTTTNGGAGGCCCTACACGATACTAGGCAGGTGTGCCAGTTTTTTTGGCTCTTCAGTGTAGAACGACTAGCCATAAACAAACTGACATGCGCCAACTGGAAGTGCCACATAGGAAAACCATGTATACAATTTCGCGGACATCTGGTGAACGAAAGTGGCAGCCAACCAACACGCGAACAGCTGTCAATCATAAATGACTACGCTGTGCCACGCACACAAATAATTGCGAAAAATCTTTGGATTGATAAATTCGCTGCGAAAATAAATCCGCAACTTTGCCATAGTCACAGCGCCACCGACAGACATGCTTTCACCCAACCGGAAATACTAGTGGACCGCAGAGTACGACACATGATTTTTCGGAGCTGAAAGCCAGGTTCCAGAAATTCACCGAACTAAATTACCAGAACCCGAGTAAACATCTGTACCTCCAAATAGACGTGAGTGAAAAAGAACTGGGAGGAGTTCTATTCTAACTCGGGGAGAATCAGGAGCGCAAAATTCGGAGCCACAGAATGCAGGTAAGATTTTAATGAACACGAGTGCCTTGCAGTAGTGTGGGCAATAAAGAGGTACCGAGCCTACCTCGAATACCAGCGCTTCACACTCCGAACAGAAAATCGCTGTTTAGTATGGCTTCACTCCATGAAGGAAGCACATAGCAAATTAGCACAGTGGGAATTTCTTCTCCAGTCGTATGACTTTGAAGTCAAACACATTCTCAGAGCCAAAAACCAGTTAGCTGACGAGCTCTCACACACGCCTGGCAAAATAGCAGTGGACGAAGATGTGTGGGATGACCTAGTTCCCCCTACAGAAGGCGCCCCCGAACATCTAGCGAGGGCATAGTTAGCTGCAACAACATTGAGGCAATGGAGGGAGTTGAACTAATGCTGGACGAACTCCAGGCCCACATGTTAGCCATACAAGAACAGTGCCCAAGACACCCAATGCTGTATAGCTGAAATAACAGAAGGAAACAGAGAATGGCGGTGAGTAGAATGAGCGTTTGTGGAAACCAGGCCATGCCAACCGATAGCGCCATGGCATCTCTACATGCCCAAGGACGAACGTCAACAGGTGTTATGTCATNTCACACACGCCTGGCAAAATAGCAGTGGACGAAGACGTGTGGGATGACCTAGTTCCCCCTACAGAAGGCGCCCCCGAACATCTAGCAAGGGCATAGTTAGCTGCAACATCATTGAGGCAATGGAGGGAGTTGTACTAATGCTGGACGAACTCCAGGCCCACATGTTAGCCATACAAGAACAGTGCCCAAGACACCCAATGCTGTATAGCNACTAATGCTGGACGAACTCCAGGCCCACATGTTAGCCATACAAGAACAGTGCCCAAGACACCCAATGCTGTATAGCTGAAATAACAGAAGGAAACAGAGAATGGCGGTGAGTAGAATGAGCGTTTGTGGAAACCAGGCCATGCCAACCGATAGCGCCATGGCATCTCTACATGCCCAAGGACGAACGTCAACAGGTGTTATGTCATGCGCATGCTAGACAGTTTGCTGGTCATCCAGGAGCACAACAACAAAAAACATGCAAACTCATTTTAACTAGCCACTGGGGACGTACACATGTATGTACATGAGTGTGTGACATGTAACCACTTCAAAGGCCACCACGCAGATGTAGTGAAGCAACAACAGCCTCGGGTGTCAAACGAACCATTCGAAACGAGCTCATTAAACTTGATGGGCCCTTATTCCTGCACAACAGCCAGAAAACACTAAAATTTTTGTCGTAAGAGACTAGTCTTTTAGGTGAGAAGCCTATCCAGTTTTCAGTGCAAGTAGACATAATATTACACATGTACTGGAGGCAGAGTTTTACTACCACTGGGGTTACCATAGAACACTACTCACGGACAACAGTATATAGTTCTCAGGGAGACAGTGGCATGACCTGTGCACTAAGTGTGGGGTAGTGCACCATACCACGGCCATTTACCACCGGTGATCCAACCCAACAGAGCGTCGAAACCAGGACCTTAAGCGCCAGTTGCGCCTGCAGGTTGGCAAGAATCATGCAACCTGGGAGGAACAACTGCCAGCGATCCTTTACACCATCAGAAGGCATGTGAATCTGGCTACACTCCAATCATCTGCCACAATCCTACAAGTCCGAGAACTACCGCTGACTGGGGAGTTCGTCGGATGGCACAGAGAGAGTGCAGGTGAAGCAGACAATGCAGTCCGGCTGCAGCGTTGAGAGACAGACCTGAAGGCCACCTGCAGGAACCAAGTCTGCTATATAACAAAGTGTGTGCCGTCAACTACGCGGCCACCACCCATATTAATATACAGAGAGCTGATGTATGTCCTCGAGCATAAGCTCTCCAGCAGCGTGAAAACTATTTGCGCGAGATTCGCCCCAAAGTG
>NQII01000431.1:537655-551151 GCA_002778355.1 Clitarchus hookeri
GGGGGGGGGGGGGGGGGGGGGAGGAGAGAGAGAGAGAGAGAGGCGATAGAGTCTGGTCGTTTACTTCACATTTCACTCCTTTACTTCCAGTTTACCTACTGTATATCTCTGTTCACATACTTCCTGGCTCAAGCACGGCCACTGTGAAATAGAAGTGAGAATATCACCCTCCGAAGGATGCTCTCTCCTGTCGGAGTTTGGTATACTGGTTGCTGGCAGGTAGCAGTGCCGTATTGGTTACCACCGTAGCAAGAGAGGGGAGAAACTTTCCAGGGTCTACAGGCACGAGGAGAAAAATACTTGAGGATATCGTGGGGCTTTGCGTAAATCATGCAGGTTGGTACCAAGAGGGATGTTGAATTCTGCAGTGGTCTCATAGCTCGCTTAACTATCCTTTAGGAGGAACAGGTGCTCTCTCCCCAAGTTGCTATCAGTCAGGAGACATACACTCCTGCAGGTCACACCGTTAGAGATGCCGCCCCTCTGATAAGGGCTCAAGCGGGATTCACCCTGGTACCGGCACCAGGGAGTGTTGTTTACTCCATGGGTGCACCATACCAGCTATTACTCCCCCCCATTGCTAGATCCTGTAACAATCAGTTAGTTTACCTTGTTTTATTTTTGTCCTCTTTAACATAACATCTGTTTCGCAACATTGTTTGCATTGCAGCTGCTTCCATGCTCCGACTCAGAGCTGGAAAAAGAAGGCAGCGAAGATCCTTGCTACTCAAGCTTGACAACTGCTGAACGAGGGCCTAATGCCTTGAGAGTGAACCTTAATGAGAGGAAACTACAGTGTTGAGGCATACGGCATACGTCCTTGTGAGGCAGATCAGCAGCAGCACCTCTACTTTCAACCGGGAAACTATCACAGTTGCTGCCTACACCTCCAAAGCACCAACAGATAGCTATCTCCCGGCTCCGTGACATGAACATAGTCTGAAGACTAGACCTTGGCACCCTGCCGCCAGTCGCCTGGTCTGCCCGCCAGTCAAAGAACATGTTCCCGTGAGGATCCCCATCAGGCCTATCATCAGACCTGCACCTCCTTTCCATTTGCTGTTTGATGAAGTAATCAAAATACCGCCAAAGTTAGACAATATTCTTAACTTTACCCAGAGTTGGCATCATGGCAGTCATACAGTACTGTGAAATAGTTGTGATTCATGTTATAATTTTACCCATAATTAATACAAAAACATTTAACAGGGGTATTTATCAACTGGTAAGCAAAAATNCCATAATTAATACAAAAACATTTAACAGGGGTATTTATCAACTGGTAAGCAAAAATTTTAGGTCAGATTTAAAGCATGCAATTACTACACCAAATTAGTACAATCAATTCTTTGTTATAATTACAATGGAATTATCTGCTTCCATTCTTCATCATGTACACAATCCTATTCCCCTTTTGCTCTGTCATAATAAACTGACCGTTTACGACACCGACTCTCCTCTGCCACCCGTCCCACACAGCAAAGGGCTCACACATGCATACTCTTCGTAGTTCCTGCTTTCTCTCGGCGAGGCCTTTACGCCACTGCGGGATTGCCCCACAGAATTCAGAATTTTAAAGGCCGTACAGATTTCCAGCTTTTCTTGCATTTCCCAATTACTGGATACCCTAAATTTTATGTACAAAATAAAATTTATACAAAAATAAATCTACAAGTGGACCCTTACATTACTAAACTTGCAAGAAAGTTTCCACAATTTTTTTTTTGCACTTTATACATGCTGGACCTGTAGCATGTGAATTTTGTAAAGTTCCTGGCTTCCTCCAAGCAGTTTAAATTTTACAAGTAGGAAGAAAATAAATGGGTTCCAAATTACAGTAAACAAATTTGAAAAGTAAAAAATCAATTCCACAAAAATATGAAAATACAGAATACACAAGTTGTAACATAAAGGGAGAGAAACATTGTGTGACAAAACACATTACCAAATTCACACCAAATGGTGGAATTTGAAAATTCTAACTACTAAATTCTTTTCTACCTTAGCATTCACAAAACTGAATAGAAAAAAATTTGTTGTTTTGAAGCTGAAGACAGTTTTCATAATAAAAATGGAACCAATTCTGAATAATCATTATAAGCAAAAGTGCAGCATAATTATTTAAAAAAAATAAATGCATGCTTTGTTGTTAATTTATTGTAGAATGCATAGCACTTTTTAATCACATCTGAGTCACTTTAAAGAAAGTTACAATCAACAGCACTTTACATGGTACATTTTATAAATACAACAGCATTCAAAATAGTTTCTGTAGAGTACTTACTCTTTATTAGTTGCACAGATCCTTTTCCCATAGTGGCTTTCGTTGAACATGATTTGACTATACTCAACATAAACTTAGTGGCTAAATGTGTCTTTATGAAGGAAACTGTGGTGAACACACATACTACCAGCTATACATTGTAAAATATAACAAATATGTCAAACATCACAAAAATACATACATTACACACATCAATATGTCAAATATAGCTGAGTAAAAAGAAATTGCATGTATACAGTTCACTCCTTGAAAAAAACCTAATGCTTTATCACTAATCTCCTACACACATCATACGCTTAGTACACAAAACATAAACTGGAGAGCAAATAAGAAATTGTTCTATAGGTAAAAATTCTTTTAGCTTCACTGGTGCACAATATATTTAGCAACTAAAGTCATGGTTCAACTGCCACAACTTCTACACCAAAAAACACTAAATGTATAAATATTACTTTTATTGCAATACTCTGAAAATTCCTTTGCTTCTACACTTACAAGTCAACTGTTTCCGAGCATATGCTGGCAAAAACACCAACAATAATAAATAATACAATACTTAAATGAAGACTATCACAGCTTAACAAAATCCTGATTCAACAGTACTGTTAATGAAATGTTCAGTAGCTCTCTGAGCATAAACCTCACACAGCACATACCTACTGTACATATTTTAATATTAAAAGTTTGTAGGAAAACTATTGTTCATTTACATTCTGCAATTGTGCATGAGATTATAAAATAATTCAGATTAACACCCTTATTTAACTTTTACTCTGAAGGGATGGATACCGCATACTTATTATCCTTTGACATTTTCCTGGGTTTTGAATTTATCTATTAACAAAATTATTTTTGCAGCACAGGGAGGAATGCAAGGTAAGCTTCAAATAGCCATATTCACAAATCAGTAGTGATGTATGCTTCATGACACTGGAAGATAAGAAATTACACATAGGTATTGCTAACAATGGACATACAGTATTAAATACTCTTTGGCCTGCTAATAATAGTGAGCTACACTGTTACCTTCCACAAAGTCTAGGTATTCATTTGAATGGAAATAAATACACACACAAAATCCAACTAAATTATTACCAGATGTCATTCTTAAAACAAAATTTTTTTTTTGGAACATTATTATTAAAAACAACCTGACACAGACATGATTTGACGAATTGGTCCTACTTAATACCAGCAATACCACAACTGCCCTCTCTTTGAGACTGTAAGGTACAAAATTTCACTGTTTTAAAGGGTTAATTTAAAAAAAATGTTTGTTGCAAACAAAACACACACATACAGATAAACATATCATTGAAACATTATCAAGCAAGCAGCTATAAAGGAAATAACAACTGTACTCAAAGTGACATGTAACCTCACCTTGCAAGACATGTGTAATGATAACTGAAACAAGTGAAACCTGACTGGCATCCATGTATTGCACTTCCAAACTTTCCACCTACTGTGGACCTAGTGAGGACTGGTATCTACAATATACTAAGAGAAGGATGCTGCGACACTGTTACACAGATAAGTAACATATTTATTTACCTGAATATAGGACCACCACACAAAAAGAGAAAACCCTCACACCTTTACTTTGGTCTACATGAAAAATTGATTTCTTCACAAATTATTTGCAGGAGTAATTAAGCATGATATTTATATTGGCACTTAAGAGTGCCACCTCCTGGCACTTGAATTGTATTTTCAATCTAATTATTTTATGAAACCACTGAACTTGTTAGCATTATAAACATGAAAAGAAACACCAGATGAAGGATGAATCGTACTCTCAATACATTCTGCACATTAAAAGTGCTATTAGCTATTATATTTACTCAAATTTAAGGCCTCCCTTTTTTCCAAATCTGACATTTAAAAACAAGCGTGCGTGCATGTGTGAGGGGGCCTAAAATTCGAGACTGCCAAAAAATATCCGAAAAAAAAAAAATCTTATAAGAACTCTGTCTGTTTACCAGTCATAAATTCCATATTGCACATGAATTTATTTTGGTGAAACATCTGTAACTGGCTGTTACACGCCTTCCTTCGTGTGTCACATAAACAACAGTTGCGCAAGAATGTGGGAAAGCCGCCTGTTTAAACTGGAATCACATGAGTCAGACAAGCATGACATGACAGCCCAACATGACGTCTAAGCATGACTAAATTTTGTATTATATTTTATTCAGTGTTCACAATACATACTCACAATATCTGTCTGACAAAGAGTTGTACATACTTGGATGTTAGAAAATGCTAAAACTGTAAATCATCCATATAATATCCAACATATACTATATAAAACCTACGATAAAGTGAATGAATCTTTGTTTTTTACAATATTTGAATTCATCCTGGAAAAAAAAGAAAAAAAAACAGTACTGAATACTAATTGAACATGATTTTGGCACCAAAGTTAATTTCTTAATTACTACAATTGGGCAATATACACAAAATTTTATTTTGCAATGTTGTATTTGCGCACCCTGACGAGCCCAACATGACAGAAAGAAGAAATAGAATATAATTTTGTCGGGCTGTTGGGACTGCAATTTTGTCAGAGTGACGTCCGTGACCTTGCTTTTCATTGGCTGCTACTAAGATTTCATCGTGTCGGGTTCGATGAGACATAGTAGCAGTTTTACGAGCCGACTACCCTCCCTCCCTCTATCTCTCGCTAGTGGCTGAGCACTGCCAACAGGAAGTGCTTGTGACCTTAAGTTTTTCTTTTGATACAAAGCCATGAAGAGAGAGAAAGATTTTCTATCTTAATAGACATGTAAGGAGTAACATTATTTAAGTGTCCTTTTTGTTCTGACATGCCACAAGTGCTGATGGGTTCATTATAAGTCTCAGCCTCTGGTGCTCCCCCTAGTGTACCATAGCGCCGAATGCCACNCCTTTTTGTTCTGACATGCCACAAGTGCTGATGGGTTCATTATAAGTCTCAGCCTCCGCTCACTTCACCTCTGTACCATTTCTATCTACAAGCAGAGTCAACCCCTTGCCACCTGAGAAGTCAGCAATCCGCACAACGATGTGCGCCAGTCCAGTGGATGGACTTACCCCCTCGCTTGCCTTGCCATGGCCAGCAGGCACTGAACGTGCACGCCTGCTGCACATCAGGGGAGGTTTCCCAGTCCATGCAGCCTGCTCCAGCCACCCCTCGCTCGCCACGTATCTCGAGCGTATTTATTCCTTTGCACACCCTCCAGACAGAGCAGTTCGCATCAGCTCTATAACTGCAACTCTTGCTACCTCTAAATGCTTGCTGTAACGCTTGCCCTCAGCAGTGTCAAAATTAGCCTTGTTACATTAACAGTTCCTAACTTGTGTTTCTCAACACAGCAGCAGTCAGAAGCTCTTACAGCGGAGCCTTCTCCTAGTCACGAGTGTGGGCCACGTGCATCGTCCGCGCCAGATGGAGTGTATACAGGGGTCAGTCTCGCCCCGAACTTCGGTTCATATCTCGTTGCCGCCCTGCGGTAAACAGCTTGGAAAACTTGGTCCCTTGTCCATCAGACGTTAGGGGGCACAGACAGGTCAGAGATATATGTCTTGTAAACTCCTTCAGACGGAATAAAACATATATCTACCAGTTAACTCTTTTTAGTCCGATCATTCTCTTTCTTTTTAAGCCTTCCTTACTGCTTTGCCTTCTGTAAGCTTATCCACTGAATTAATGAAGGGCGTTTCCACCTCTTGTCAGTGTTTGGTGTCTAGCGCCACTGTGCCAAGGTGGGAGAGAACCTTTCTCTGAGGCTCCTGATGCTTGAGGAGAACAACACATTAAGGTACAACGACTCTCAGGCTACAAGTTGGTCACGCCGCTTACTGAGAGTCATAGGGTTCCTACTTGGGGAAACCAGTGAAACCTGTGAAACCAGAGGGGCAGTTGAGGTCTGTAGTTAGGTAGTCGTGCCGCTCACTCAACTTTTCCTGAGTCGTTATAGGCCCGAGTATAATCCACCATGAAGCGTACCGCGCCAATAGATCGATAGGACTCTGACAGGGGTCAACCCCAAGGCACCGGCCCCAAGAAGAGTAGATTCCTTCCTGGGCTGACCACGCCAGAACCTACCCTCCCCCATGCTGCTTTGTAATTTTTAATCATACCTATGGTCGTGCCTACAGGACAGGACACCCATTAAGTCCTCTAAATCGTAATTTTTTATTATTATTTTATACATCACAATTAATGTAACATCCCTGACTGTACTTAGCTGTATACGCACAGCTATTCCTAAACGCCCAATCACCGAACGGGCCAGAAAAGGGATAGCATAACCCTCAGAGCCAAGCTATGTGCTCTGGTGAGCCAAGGCCAGACACCCCCAGGGTTCAACCGCGTCGGCCCATACACCCTTTTAAAATCCTAGTTAAGGAGACTCAAGTTTCCTTGGTCTCTAGAGGGATACTGAGCCAGTGCACCATCATCCACGTTGACCTAACCGGTGTCAATTATGTGGGTGGCCACAGAGTGGCGAAAAATAGATGTCAAGAGTCACTAACTAGTCACCTGATTGACACCAACCTCTTACCTCCTTGTGAGGAAAGAAGATAGACATGGTCAGGGAAGAGGAAGGGTGACACATTCAAATTGCTCAATCAGGATGTCTATGAAACCCTCGAAACAAATATCTGTGACTTTTGGGGATTTTTTAAAAATTTTTGGAGGTCTAGTTTTTGTAATTTTCAACAAGAGCAAAGTCCATTTTCAGTTGCTTCTTGTGGGAATTTCAGCATTTTATTACATATTTGTATTTTCATTGAGCACATTAATATAGCAGCCATTTTTTTGTTGCAATCCTTTGAAGTTTGTATGTGTATTTATTTTGTGAGTTGGTCCAATAGCTTATTGATTGGTACCACAAGTAGACTACGTGTATGTTTCCTGTTTTCAACAAATAAAGACACTTCACTTCTTAACAATTTGAATTATGTTGATAATTCTGTGATAACAGGGTACCCAACAAACTGGAAAACAGGGAAAAGACAGGTAAATTGATAATAGTAGTAAGCACAGGAAAACAAAAAAAGTTTGGGCAATTTGTTTTGTTTTTCAACAGCAAAAAGGATTTTATTTTATTTTCATTAAAACTAATGTGCAGTATACTTTCGTTTATCCATGTTAAACCATTTTTGGCATATACGCGTGGCTTTGTGTAATTTTAGTTAATGTTGTTCTACATTTTTTGAAATTTGAGCTGTTGGTGCAAGTGTGGTGTGGCTGCCATTGATATTTTTTTTACTGTGTCTATTATGTCAGAATTAGATCTTCTCTCTTAGGCTTCGTTACTTAACATTTTGAATTACCAGTGAAGTATTTTAACTGCTTGCCTGAAAAAGTAGTTTGGCAGTTCAAAGGGAGAATGATTTGTTTTGCTTTCAAAAGTGGTTTGAAATATATGGGACATATTGGTAGGAATTTCCTTGTTTACATTTCTGCAGTTTAATGTTGTTAATTTCTTGTTTTTTACTGCCACTGCTTCTTGAACTGAATTATGCTCTACATACACTAAATACCCTATGCAAAAATATTTTACGTTAACATACAAAATTTACATTAACTTTCAGTACAACAAAGATTATTTTACCTTGTGTTTTTAAAATGGGATTAATTACTATATCTATTTTTTACCATTTTCAACATAAATCGGGTTTTGTTTAGCAAAACAACACATAAATAAATCATGCTGAATGCAGTTGTGTCGGTATAGTGTATACACAAATGCTGCACAATCGATTCTTGCTGTCGACTTGCAATGCCATCGATCCTTGTATGTAGGCCTAGATTAGCCGCATTGAATGCAGCTGCACCACCACCTTGAATTCTTTCCTACATAAAAACGTGAATGCATAAATGGGAAGCCATACATCTTACCTAATTTGTGGCCATATGTGTGTTTTTTTGTAATGCATCTCATAGCATACAGTAAACTCCCTTATGAGAATGACATTGTAAAATCACTACCCTAGTAAAAATCCAAACTAATAGATTTTAAATGCTAAAAAATCTAAAAACAGCTTTTCAAAGATGACAAAGATCATTTTTCCCCCTCGCCAAGTCTGTGTTTAATCATCTCCCATGTAAAATCAAAATTATTTTTATATTAAATATTTACTTAAATCAATAGTTAGACATCTTACGAATAAAATAATACCCCAAAAGCATAAACTGTATGCACCCTTATCACCAAAAGTGTTTATTAATATCAATTGGAGTGTTTAACAGAGTGTGATAATTTTCAAGTTGTTCTTGCAGGAAAAATGAAGAGGATATGCTAATAAAATAATGTATTTCAAAATTGCTTCCTTCAGTGGTATTTTTTTAAGAGTAAGTGGTGTGTTTTTTACAGGGAAACAAGTAAGCAGTGTGAATTTGCAAACCACACATTACTGTTTGCAGGATATAATTTGTGCATTTCCATATTTTAGAAAGTATAGTTTTACTCTCGATTTTTTGCTGTAAAAATATTTCTTTGTAATTACATATTAATTTTTTTTACTGAAATGATTCATTGTGCCATAATTTCATGGAGCCCATGTTGTAAACGCGTTAAAAAATAATACGAGATTTTATTGTACCACTGTGTAAACGTTGAGTGGACGCGATAATACACGTGCATAAACAGTGCCGCGCCGTATGCACGGTGAACACGGATACTGTGCTACATAAAAAAAGGCAACATTGGAAGGAATTTGTGTAAACATGCACGTATGTATGCAGCAATTTTTAGATAGCCAAGAAAACAAAAATGTATCTGCTACTTCCCCTTTGATAAACTCAACTATAATAAAATCTTGTTNGACGCGATAATACACGTGCATAAACAGTGCCGCGCCGTATGCACGGTGAACACGGATACTGTGCTACATAAAAAAAAAACATTGGAAGGAATTTGTGTAAACATGCACGTATGTATGCAGCAATTTTTAGATAGCCAAGAAAACAAAAATGTATCTGCTACTTCCCCTTTGATAAACTCAACTATAATAAAATCTTGTTTTTTTTTTATGGGTAGGTTGCATATTTGTGTTGGAGTAATATTTAACAGTGAACAGGCATTTTGACAGTGTTTACTGTTATTTTAATTTTACCTCAATTTCATTATTTTCCCGTTTTTCAGAAAAGCAGCGATTCCTAACAATTACAGGCAACTGCCTTGTGTAAAACCACTAAGGGAGTCACATACCAAAAATACACAAAGTGTACGAACAAAAATTGAAATATTCTGTCAAGGATCAAGATATGGTCCATACGGTATAAGAAGGCCACTTTCTGACAGTCAGTGAGTGGCAACTTAACGTTTACGAAACAAACAAAGTGCCATTTACAAAATCCTGTATCAGCTGATGCACGAACGAACAAAAGTTAAAATTACGTTGGCTATTCTGAGTGCACTGCCAATGCACATCGCAAAAGCAGAAAATACGCGGGTAAGAAAGAGTTCTTACATTTATTAATGCATTTTATTTTACAAGGACACAAAACAATGGTTGTTAGTGTTAAAAACTAAACTTCGTGATAATGTAGTTATGTATAGGTGTTCAAAATGAAATGTACAATAGAACGATACGACGCGGAAAAGTTTTCTGAAGTTGTGCTAACTTCAGAAAGTTTTTTCACGTCGTATCATCCCTCTCCAACCTCGCTTTCAACACGTCCTTGATATTAATTCGAAAAGCATATAGAAATATTGCATAATATTGTTGAATTATTTTTCTATTAATTTGACGAAACGACACGAATTTGAAATATATTTCCAGCCCGTAATCTAAGAACAATCAACTTAAAATAATACGCTATCTGTTATCCAAAAACAGCGGTTCAAACTTCGCCGTGACGCGTTGTGCGCGCGATCTCTCGGATATTATGCGAGGTATTACCAGCCAGAAATGAACCTCTTTTTTTGCGCGATATATAACGAATCTACAAACAAATGCCTATAGTTATATTTTTCCACGAGCTCTGCATAATTTTTAAAGTAACATATATTTCATGTAAAATGATTTGGAGTAAAAGTCATTTATATTCTGCCGGTAATCGTTCGTCTACGTAAATTATACGCCATAATGTTCTCATCAAACCCATCTTCTTGTTTGTAGAAAGTGAGACGCGTGAATAGTTTTTTTAAGCAATTCTAATGTTATTCCACGTCACATATTTCCAACTCGAATATATTAGCTACAACGCCCAAAGTGTGATAATAGATACAACAGACCGTCTCGCAAATGTTAACCCAAATTCACTATCTCGGACAAATTAAAAAAGAGTTAGCAAATATCTAATTATTTGCAACATTTTATATTTTTACTTGTATAACCTACTTATTTTTTTAGACAGATGTCAGTCTTANAGCATTGCAGTACAATGAGAAGTGGATAAGCTGACAGCGTGTTGATAAAAAATACAGCCCCGACTTGACGGACCAGCTGATGGCGGAAGGATACATAGTCACATGTAGTCAGACGTAAACAGTGGCGCTACTTTCGCAGACCTGTCAGAAAACGGCCTTCTTATATAGTATGGACTATATCATGATTCTATGGGATTAACGACTGATTAAAAGGGACAGTATGTATTTGTGTTCAAATTAAATTTTGTTATCTACACATGGACAGAAACTGTATGTGGGCGGTGTAAAATTCTTAAAAATCTCGAATGCTAGTGAGTGTTCTTAAGCAGTTTTAAAATGTCATTATTAAGTACAAGACTTATCACACAAAACTGACTGAGACTGTGACAATGTGCATTACATGACCAAGTGTACACTCGTCAGATTATCCTCTCTTTCTTATTGTTAAATATTTTTCTATGTTTTCAGAGAAATATATACTGATCAAAACCAATGACTAAATTCCATTTAGGTTTGATAAATTATTACAAAAACAGCAGATCCATGTCCTAACAGTAAAATTTACATGTTTTGCTATAAAATTCATTTGACAAAATGAAAACATTTTTACAACAAAATGGAAAAAATTTTAATGATGAAATCAGCTCAGTTTATTTACCATAAATGCGGGGCCCTAAAAATAATCAATCAAACTGCAATGTTTTTGTGGCATGATAATTAATAAGATATGTATATAAAATACTAAAATAATAAAAATATTCATAAATATTTATTTAATTTAAATAAAAAATGATAATAAATTAAATGCTATATCCACAATTGAAAAATTACAATAGGTTAAAATAGCATAGAAAGACATACTGACAATAGCTATTTAAAATATTTTACTGTTTTCCTAGCACAGTTTGGTAACATTTTTATGTATGTAAAAACTACTAACTTAATCTTTTATTTTTATTATTTTTATCTCCAGTACCTTTATTTGTATGAAGTATTACCTGCAAATAATAGGTAAAACGCAAGTAATTTAACAGTATTTACTGGCTTAACTATATAGCAAGAGTATCACTAGCAATGTACGCAATGTATGTACTGTTCAGTCTTTCCCTATGATATTGTACTTAAATATTTAAGCAATTCATAAGTTGGCAATTTTAATTTTAAAGTTGAAATGTCGGCCAGCTAATTATTACTAAAGTGATGTTGCCACTATCTTATATGTTTTATGCTAAAGTAGTGCCCTCTACTGTATATGATAAAGTATATATAAAAAATGTACATAATTTAAGCCGTTATAAATTTTTCGGTCAACAACACAGTGAGAATGCTACTTTTTCAACACAGTGAGAATGTTGATCAGAAAATTTCATATCCAACTGCAAAATTTTTTTGGGTAGTACGTGAAACACATCACAGACATTTCAGACTTTTATTGCCCAAACTTCGAGAACAGGATGGCACAGAAAAGGTACAGGAAAGACGAAGAGAGACTCACAAGCTGCCTCATATTGCCTCTTTGAGACTCCACCCCAAATGCTGTTTTCAACCTATGCAATCATCCTTCAGTAAGTAAAAACTAATGACAAATAGAAACCTACACTCTTACGATTAATATCAAGTGACATCACAGTTACAAGAAAACACTATAATACTGCACACCCACATCTATCAGTTTTATATAAAAAATGTAAGGTCTCAGAGATACTTAGAATTCACGAATGCAAGAGCTTTTGCCGTTTCATTACTTACACAAATGTAAGGACCACTTTTTTTTTAAAATTACAAATCTGGTATTTTAGAAATGTTGGCGGGACTTAAATTCAAAACTGTAAAAATTATGTAAAAAATAAGTATTCTTATGAGAAATCAGTTTCCTGGTAATAAATTCCACAATGCAAAGTAATATATATAGACACACACACACGCACCCAAGGATTCAAATACAAACACATATAAAAAGTCAGACAAACACATTTTCCACATGGATGAGCAGTGGCGCAACGTTTCGTTGGTTAGGTCTGCTTCATCAGGCGGCGAGTGGTGGCAAACTGCAGTCTGGTGAGCAGTGGTTGGCAAACAGTGAACCTAGTAGCCAGGAGGCAAACTAGGATGTGGCAGGAAATTTGAAATGTGATGGAGGGGTATCTGTCTGGATTTGGTGATGTATTGGTGGGCCAGTTCCCAGTGTCGCAGTTGTGCACTAATCTTAGAAGGTACACCCCTCACCACTCTGGTTGTATAACAGGAGTCAAAGTTCTGGTTGTGAGATTTTGCATGTGCTGCAACTGGCTTCTCTTGTAAATTTACATTTTACATTTACCCCCGCTATGACTTGTTTGGTGTTCACTCAATGGCCATTCTTTCTCTCTCTGAGTGTTAGTAGTTAGGCCAATGTACAGTGCATTCACTGCAATACAGTGAAAATATGATCCGGCACGATGCCCACATGCGAAAATTTGGGAGTGACCAGGCTGAGGATTGATCCCGGTTCGCCTTGGTGGGAGGCGAGCAGTCAAACTGCTGAGCCACCGCAGTTCCAACAGTTTTTTGTTATACATGGGAATACACACTTTATTTGCAGACATGTTCACTAAATAATTGTATAGCGTGACAACAAACTGCAGAAGCAACGGCCAGCTGGACAGACTAGTTTCTGGTATTATTATATTGATGCATTGGTAATCTACCCTCCCCAGCTACTGAAATGGCAGAAAAACTATTGCTGGAAAGAAGAGTACCTATTTGTGATTTTACTCCCATTTACACAAATTTGTAGTACTAAGACGAGGGTCCGTAACTTCACAGCCAAACTTAATTTCAGTTCACTTATCCTGATAGCTGAT
>NQII01000431.1:560324-571838 GCA_002778355.1 Clitarchus hookeri
ATATATTAAAACCCCTTTTCACACTTCTTAGAGGAAAAGGATAAAATAATGTAAAATGCAGGAAAAAGGAAAAACTTTGCTGTATTCACATTACACGAAACAAAATTAAATAAGTGAAAAATACAGGAAAATGTACAATAAACGAGCATAAAAAAGGCGAAGAGGGGATCAGGAGGTATACTGTCCATTTGTTTTTTCATTTCTATTCATATTAAGTTAATTTCTTTAGAGAATACCCAATCTGACAGCTTAGACAATGTAATTAAGTAGATGAAAACAGGGAATTATGCAAGTAGATCCAAACAATCAAGTATATATATACATAAAATGTAAAAAAATTAATTAACAATTAATTGCACTGTACTGGTTCCAGCCCGTAGCACCTTCATCAATAACATAATTGCTCAGAGGAAGGAAGGTTAAAAATAATCATAATATTCCTTGGAAATATTGCAATAATTCTGCATTACCTGATTTATGGAGAGTGACTTCAATATACTGTGGCACCTGTACAATGGCATGTGCTTCAAATGGTTTTCAAACTTAGCATACAGAAAGCAAGAATACTCAGTGCTACGAATTCTCTTGCTGAATAATAATCTAAAGAAAATACTGTTAATTAAAATTATTTATCAAGTCTAAAATTAAAAACTGACTATAAATCATGTTATACCACCACCATGCATAAATAACAGTTAGAAAGCAATCCTATACAGTATATATAAAAAAATCAAATTTTAAGTTCAGTACAAAATCAATGGCTCAAGGATAAGTTGGTATACAACCTATGAATCTAAAATTAAAAATACTCGTAACAAAAACTAATCTAGACATTTTTAAGTAAATCATACTACTGTACACTTTCAAGAGGAAAAAAAATGAAATATTACACAAGCAACAAACATTTTTAATTGGAGATATTTTTCAAGTCTGAAACTCTCATTTAGATTCCCACTAAATGAAATGCTGTTGATAAGAATAAACAAAACTTATTCTGTGAATTTCCAAATGTTAATTACAATTTCTTACTAGCACATGTAATGAAATGTCATGAAAAATACATAAACACAATGGCTGACTTCCTAAAATGCCAGGTTGTGGCATTCCTACAATACTGCTTTACATCACACAATAGTGAATACAATAGTTTGGAATTCTAATACAGTTGATTAGAAACCCTCATTCAGTCGCAAAATTACCAGAGGAATTTTAAAATGAAACTACTGAAAAGTTTATGGTTTGTTCTGTTCAAAAAGCATAAAGTTTTTGTAAATGAAGGAAGTTTTATCAGTTCTCTAAAATTTGCTTTGCATTTCTTCCACTATTTTCCTCTTGCTACTGCACAATACATACTTCCTACTATTAGGAACATTAACATAATGTGGCTCACACGACTGACGTCACGCACAAACATGCACACACAATGACTACCCTACATCAAGTCTTATTGTTTTGAAGTTGAAAGTATGCATGGTGGGTGTGTCGATGGCACTAATCTTCCTGAAGAACCAGGCTCACCATATTGTCTGTGTCGCTCAAGTAATGGATTGTCACCCCTGGAACATACACACAACATTGCCAACTGATAGATTCAACACAGTGTACACACAAGGATTACCGTATTTACCCATGTACCAACCACACATTTTTCTCATAAATTTGAAAAGTTGGGTTGCAGGTCTTGCATGGAGACTACACTTTTATAGTTTATCATAACACAGGCTGCTTTTCACTCCTTCCAACGAGCGCACTGCTGTGGCAAGGATGGTGTTGGCCAAGTGACGTTAATGAAAACAAAGCAGATATTTGTTGATGGAGGTGGAGTGTGAGTGTGTGGCTTTCATGTTGGTTCACAAGCACGCAAGCATGCAGCCAGCTCGGTGGACAAGCAGTTCACATTTGAAGTTTTTGTTAACACTTTTAATTTTTTCCACAGACAAGTTAAATTTTTATACTGTAATAAATTATATTAGAAACAAGAAGCTGCTGATATAACTAATGAGCCTACTTTCCTCTACATGGATGGAAATAATTTTTAATGCAGTTCTTTAAAGCTTAGATGGTAAATACAACTTAACATTTCATTAACAGTAATGCCATTATAGATTGAACCAGGAACATATGCAACAGCAGTGTAACACGTGACGTGTACTGACATATTTACTATACACGACTTCGCCTCATCTTCACGTGACACCACATCACCTTGAGCAGGGTTTCACCTCAGAAAGACTTGCTCCCAGAGCCCACCAGCACGTCACACCACCCCCGCTTATGATAGAAGTCAGCCAAGCAGCCCAGTACTGCGTTTAAGAACCACACTTCCTGTATCCCCCGAGAGATAGCAACATTCACCACTACAGGAGGAGCTTCCGCCCGAAGATACCTGACCGGCCGTCCATATAGGCAAGCGCACAGCCCCCAAAATGCAAGTTGATACTCAGCAGCTCGCTCCACCACCTCGTGTGCTAGAGCTCTCTGTTACTACCGCCTTCCTCACGAAGGGACCACCCTTACCTTCAGGACTTCTTCCAGACTTTCAACCCTCGAAATCTTCAGCTCCCGTTACACTCACTCCCACTCTGGTAATCCCTTCTGGACAACAGCATTAGAATTAGTTGGGGTCAGTTAGTATTAGAGTTGTTCCGATACAGATACCAAGTATTGGTATAGGCCGAAACTTAAAATTTTTAAAATGTATTTGTATCGGGTATGGTATTGGGCCTATATATTAGTATCGGTAATAGACAATGAAATCAGGTTATTACTTTCTTTAGCCACAAAAATTATATAGTGTGGTACGTTTTACAATATTAATCCGCCCTGCCGTTTTTTAACGGAATTTTAAACCAAACAAAACGACCTGGATAAAGGCGAACATCACAGATTTTCTATCGCGCTACTCATGACTCGCTTACATCTGTTTAGAAATAAATGGCTGGAGTTCATAGATGTTTATATCATGGATGCAAATGGAAAATTTTGGGTGGCGATATTGCAAACTACAATCGATACCATTTTGAATATTTACGTTGACCTCTTGCGGCTGCACTGAGAACTATTCTGTAACCACCAATGTGTTTTTTATTCTTGCACGTATATGTTAGGAACTTTTTTTTGTTGCCTGTTATTATTATTACCGCCTGGTATGAAAAACGTAACTACGCCAAACTGAAATGTATACTATATACTTAAACGAACATATTGTGAACTGTTTAAAAATATTTTAAAAAGAACTTTTACTGCTGGAAATAAATATTGCAGCCTGTAACTGTTGTAAAGTATTTATCTTCCAGACGGCGAGCTGCAATAAGATGCGCATAAAAATGTAAATAAATCAGAGGAAGAATACATTACTACAAACGAGCAAGGGAAAAAGACACAGAATTGATAAAAGTTGAAAGCCGGCGTATGTAATTACCGGCTGTATGGACTATTGGTAAAACTTATCAAGTTTGCATCTGTGGTAATTAAGTACTTGACGCTAGCGGACATGACTCTGCAAAAAATACTGGGCATCTGACTATCTGAGCATAATCCTGATTGTTTTTTGTTTATCGTGTTTTTTTATGGGTGAAATCCATTTTTTGGTACCCATGAATTGTTACATACTGCGTTAAAATGTCTAGTGTGTGGAAATACTTTTCTAAAGACTTGACAGACGTAAGCAAAGCAAAATGCAACCAGTGTGGTAAAATAGTGTCTCCGGGTGGTAAAGATAAAAGCTGTTTTACCACATCAAATTTAAACAAGCACCTGACACATTGTGACGCACATCAAAATATGTTGAACACTGCGAGCTTAGAAACGAGCAAGAGGGAAGGGCATTGGTATCGGAGTATCGGCATTGGTATCGGGGTATCTGCATTGGTATCGGGGTATCGGCATTGGTATCGGAACAACTCTAGTTAGTATCATAGCTACCTAACCGCATCTGCTCTTGTCTAGTTTAGACCCAGGTCCCCTTCACCTGGATTACAGTAGTTTACTTTCATTTCAGTTCCTTGATAGTTAGGAGTTAGAACGGGCCACCGTGTCTATTCCTCCTGGAATAAACACGTGTTCTTATCCAACCTACAGGTACTCATTTCTAAGGTGACTAACTTTACTCCCAGTAGACGTCCCCCTACTAAGGAAAAACAGGAAACCGCGACCATGAAACCCTCTTTGCCGAACCTAGAGTAGGACTACAGGCTCCCTTAACTGAGCGCACGTATGTCGCAAAATACACACACATTAGACGGCCACCCATACTGTGGACCAGGTACGCACAGGTACCTGGTGTGCACGTACGGTAGAGTCACAACCACTAGGAACCTCAATTCACGAGGCGGCTAGTCAGCCAGCCCAGCCAATTGACTCCATCCATCACGTTATTTTTGCCGGAAGGAGTGATAAAACCGGTTCTGGCGGTCTGACCCCTTTTGGACCACACCCATCACCCATGATGTGACTGGACATCTTGATCAGCCCAGCGCTCCATCCACCGTGTTGTTATTTTCGCCGGATTGGAGCAATAGGTTTGAGTCTGGGTGGCCCAGTCACGGCTGGCTGTACACATAGCTAGGGATTCTTGTCGCCCGTTCTTCCTTAGCGTGGTGGACCGTAGTACCTTCCTCTATGACCTACACCCATAGGAGTGGTGCAAAGTGGAGAGCTAAGAGGGCCACTACTGCCTCCGAACCTAGCCAAGCGAACTGCAACCCAGTGCCAACTGTCCTCTGCAGTCCATCCCCACAGGAATGAGCTCAAGCCCTGGAGAGGCCTCACCTCCCAGTCCCTCCATGCTCCCTCTTTCAGCCACCCCACAAGACCGCCAGCGAGCCGCATCCAATCGTTGAGAGACTTCGCCAAGGACTTCCAGTACCACTGGGAATTTAGCCAAGCTGTGGTTCAGACCCACCAGGACCAGCAGCCCTACAAGGGCACCTACCACCACGAAAAGCTGCAGCACTACCTTCGCCCAAGGACCAGGCCTGAGCTCCAGCCGGCACCAGCAGCAACAGCAGCCGAGTTAGGAGCTATCCTGGGCCACGACCCCTGCAGGTAAACCAGTGTGTGTGTCCACACCAGTAGTGCAGAGAACCGCTCAGCCCACACCTGATTTTGTGTCGTGCCGCCAAGCCACGCGTCCTAGCTTATACACCAGTCAGCAGCCAATAACAAAACCTCACAGCATTAGTTAGCCCGTGCCTCTGACCAGCACAATAAAACCTTGTCTGACAGTGATGTAGCAGTCAGCTCAAACTAACGTCAAGCGTCAAGTGAGATAATTACAAACACACAAGTGCCTTACCTAAAAATCAAACCCAGAAATGCTAATAGTTATAGGCTGTTCACGATTGACTGAGCAATTTTGAAAATAACCTTTGAAAAATGTCACTGTCACTATTTTAACAGGCTCACAAAGTGACATGTGCCCAGGAAGGTTGGAACCGACGAAAGTAAAGAAGTTCCATTTATTAACATTGAATTAAAAGAGATACAGGTGGTTCACTCTGCCCAGACACGCTAAGACACCAATAGCATCTTGTTGCCAGACAAATTGCTGCCCCTCAGTATATTCATGTTCAAACCTTCAGCCAGCTATGTCTTTGGACTAGCCCAACAGCTGTCTCACAGCTCACGAAGCCACCACGTTACCTTACTAGTCACACCATTTGCCATTACGAGTCAGAGTAATCGCAGACTTGGGGTTACCATCGCCCCCCGCACCTTCACGTCTACCGTGACTAGGGACTGCACCTTGGTTGGCATCCAACCCCTCAGGCCACAGGCAGGCTTATGTACGTTTGTTGTTCCAACAATAAGTAGGCATAAACAAAGCTGGTTGAGTTATATCTCTCTGGCACTTTCTTTCTTCACCTTGTTCCTGCTATTTCCTGTTTCGACCCATTTACACTTATACTCTTACAGGAGCAGGTACGTGCCGAACCCCAGCATTCTAACCATCTCCGGTCAGAACCTCCATCTCTTTGGAGTGAAGGTTCTCTCTAGACTGTTGCAACCATTCTGTGGGTGTTTAGTTTGCCGGCGACTTACCACCCAGCTACCCACTTGCAGGTCAGCAGCCGACCCCGACAGGGAGCTCCGTCTTTATGTGATACGTGGATCAATGGCGACCCCCGCCTTCCTAACACGGGAGCAAACTCACTAATCCTACTGTTGACCCCCACAGTCAGGAACTTGAGTCTGCCGGTGACTTCCCACCCGCCAAGTTTCTTGCCTGGAGGCCAGCAGCTAGGCGTTCCCAAAAGTCACACCTTCTAGTTCCTGCTTCCTCCAAGTCGTATCCGCCTCTACTGGACGGACTCCCACTATCACCCCTTCTACTCTACGACCTCATGCCTCCCCACAGGGCTGAGCGGGATAAGGAGTCCAAGCAGGCTTTGGCTTTGGTTGAGGACCAGGTAGGGGAAGGGCAGGGTGCTGCCAGGGTGTACACCAGCCAGTACTACAAGCAGGGACAGTAACCAACACTTCAATCTATTGTGGCATACACCTAGTGCAATTTTGCCTCTGCCACCCACGCTTCTTAAAAAGACAGTTGCCACCACACAACCTCCAACTGCACAACGCGTGGTTCGTTGAATAGACGTAACACCCAGCTACACTCCTGTACGTACCCAGGACCTCCTTCGGCACCTCCACGTGCACAGCAGGCCATAGTTGAATTGCCTTAACAAGCCCGCCCTGCCGCCAGTATTTTAACTTAATCGAAAGAAATAATTGCGATAAATGTGTCACTGTTTATACCAATGTGGGAAATACTCAACATACAAACATTGTCACATGTTTTATATAATGCACTACAGTAAAGGGTGTTTTTAGGCAATGTACATCTGAAAACATCGCATATTATTTTGAACATAGTTTCAATGTCAAGTGTTTTTCTTTTATTTGCACACTCCATAATTTAAATAGAACTAAGATTTACAAAAACCGTAACACATTAAGCTACGCTCACTATTTCAATCTGCTCACCATACGATGCAAAAAATGCACGAACCATAATAAACAATGTAAAATTGTCTAGAAACTGTTAGACGTAATCATGCTTTTCCCCTTACACGTCTGGCACATGGAGAAGCGGCAAGCGGCAGTCTTCCTACCTCCACAACATAGGAGCGGTATGCAGGTAGCATCTGGCCACCCCTCCTACATTCCACAGTACATACCATTCTCCTCTGCCCCCTCCTACTAGCTCCACTTCCGATCGTACTCCTCCTCTTTATCCCTAACTACAACACCCGCACGCATTTCTTCCCACACTCCTCCATCTGACCCGAGTGACGCTACGCGACACAAACTAACAAAGGCTGGCTCGGGCATGGCAAATGGATGAATGTCACTTGTGATGCAACGTGTTTAAAAAAAAAAAAATTCAAGTTTACAGATGTTTGCATTGCTCTAGTGAAAGGTTTCGTTAACAGACTTGCGTTATAAACTAAATTAAGTACCTTTCAAATAATAGGGCAAATGACGGTGCATTTAAAAATGATCGCAATGGCGAATGTGACACTATAGGCCATACTCGCAATAATGCGTTTCCACTGTAGTCTAAACAATTTTGTGAGGTTACACTCAGGCACCCTGAGGCCTCGCTAAATCAGGATTCTACTGTATATGGTAAACATAAACTGAAAACCACATGACAGAGTTTATTTTGATAGGTATGTGGAAAGATATGTAACCAAATGGCTGAAAGTAGAAACTTAGCAGGCCTTTCAAAGTTCTCACTTTATCACGAACAGCATTTAGGTGAACATTCGTGAATACTGAAATCATTTATTTTGCTTTCTATTCTATTTTATGCGTGTAAGAACAAGCATTTTGAAAAATATTCATTTTTCAAATAATTTCACATTTTAACTAACTAACACACGACTAGTGTAAAATTACCTTCTTAAAAGAATTAAAGAATGTCCACAAGATGGGAATGCCAAATATGTGCAGAGAAAGCAGATATTATACAAGTTTTCAACAAAATTTCACGCTAGTTCAATGAAACATTGTCACACTCTTATATTTTTTTTTTTTTAACTCTTCATCCTACACTTGCATTTTTCTCTTCAGTATGATCAAGAAGGTGTATTTTTAATTCAGTATAAAACTCTACACAACATACCCACAGAAATGAATTCTTTCTGGTGCATCAATTACAATATCTTAAAATGCAATGCAGCACACTAAAAACAATGTTACTGTGCACTATAGCAGTATAGCACTATAGCACTATAGTAAATACTATAATTCTACTTAATGATAAATGGTAGGTCGCCAAGTCTCGTAAAGAACGATTTATATTTTTTATTAACTGCCCTGAACAAACTGCTGTACTTAGTTTACACACAAATGCAACTTATACCTTCAAACACGAGCTCGTTGGTGATGAATCTGACAGATTGGCTGGTGGGAATCTGGGGCAGGGTCTCCCTGAACTCTTCTGCCATCTCCTTCGCAGGGTTCCAGCCCATGGAAACGTCAGGTTCCATCTGCTCCATCTCAAAATGGTCTGCCTCTTCTAGCGGGTCCTTCTCCACCACAGAGTATCTGCCCGTCACCAGATTCCACACAAACTTGCAGCCGCCCTGATACTGCCTGCGCTGCATACTGTTCACAGGATTCCTACAACAGTGGTACCAACACTAACTGCTGATGGTTGGTGATGTATAAAGCGCATGGTCTGTGAGGAGCAGACAAAGCTACAACAGAACTGATAAAAAAAACCAAACAAACAAAAAATATTTATAATCCCAATTGCTTCATTTTAAAACATGGCAGTTATTCAGTTTGTGACTGGCCAGTTATATTTTTATGTTTTGGAGTTGACTATGTACAGTGGAACCTCTCTCCATAGAATTTCAGGGGACTGACATAAAAATTCTGTAGCTGTGGTCTAGACATATTAGCCAACCAAAAAAACCCAACCTCGAACACATTGATAGGCCTATGTTAGGTATTAGTCAAGTTTAACTAAAATAAAACAATGCAAATGGGAATATTAAAGAAAACATTCGTAATACAGTAGAACCCTGTTATAAAGTTCTCAGGGAACCAAGAAGTGTTGACCTTATATGAAGGAAAAAAAAAAAAAAAAACCCCCACACCCAGAAATAAACAATTCACTATAATTTTTTCCGGTACACTCACTCTCAAACTTAATAAAAACAGTATTTAAACACCTCTTTTGAAACCACCTGCACAGGAAATAACTGCTGACGTAGCGGAAGTATTATTCATAGAGCAACTAACAACAGTCGCAGTTACTAGCTAAGAAATAAAAATGTCTTAGATATTGTGATTGATAAAGTGCAGTGAATAGGGTGAATATGGCACCCCTGTTTCTTGTGGTTCCTCTGCTGGTCGTAACCAACATGGCTGCAGCCGTAAACATCGCAACTGCTTCCTGAACGTCTAATAAAACTTCTACAGTACATATTTCATACACATATGTACTGTATTTCTACATTTTTTTGTTTTTTTGTGCTCTCTAAATACATGATGTGTAGTCTAAAAAAATCTATTGTTATACAGTATGGAACGTTTACAATATGTCACAACTCTATAACGTTACGTGCACTGTAACATCACGGTTATTCATATATTCAAGTTATTCATATATTTTTGTTGCCATGAATAACGTTATTGCTAATGGTAACAAAATAACGTTACGGTGCACATGAATTTACGGTACATTAATACGTAAAAGTTATAACTATATTAGAGTTTCTGTAAACAACGTTATTTACATAACACTTCAACTCGTAGTAATGTAATAACGTTAAGGTGCACAACAAAGTCATGGTCATAGCAAAGTAAAACTTATGAGTATATTTGCGTTGCTGTGAGTAACATTGTAATGACGCAGTATTATTAATTTTCGGGATACGTGCTCCATTTTCTTTCGTTTATCCAAGCTTCATAATATTTTTATCGGGTTTGAAATTAAAAGCCGTGGTGGTTTGTTTTACCGTGATAGTTTGTTTATCTGGCATACATTTGCTGTTTAACGTTTATCAGGCGTCCGGTTGCCGTTTTCAAAGTTTTAGTTTTTCTTACACATCAACGTTAGATTAGCTTTTTTCAGACTGCGTCGACAGTTTTACACGACAAGTTCCTACGACGCAGTTTCGATAATGTGTGGAGAGCGTGCATGGCAGCCCACGCCAGGCCCTTATCTGAGGAGAGGGGGGTGATAGGCAGCACAAGTATACGTGTGCCTGTCGCCGTTGAAGTCAGTTGAATCAAGTCAGTCGTCTGAAGCAGTCGTCAACTAGTGCTCGCCTAGGCCATGTCGGGCATGGCGCTAACCCCCACACCGGCAAACTTGAACTTGCTAGATTATTTCTCCGCCGGTGTGGGAGGTCGCTGCATTTGTCATTTCTTTGGGCAAGTTGTTAAGAAATGAAATAATTCGTAAACGACTGTGGCGCTGTTCTGCACTTGTCTGGTTATCTGAAACCTGTTCGTACTCTGAACTTCGTATGTGAACTGTGTCACTTGAATGGTAAATAAAAGTATGGACCAAAACAAAACCGGAAATTGACTTTATTTCATGTTTAATTGGAGTCCATTTTAAAGAGTCTCGCGTTACTCCGTCTTGAGCTAGCCGAGTGGTAAGTTATAGCGGAGTGGCAACTTAAAGCCGGTATAACTGTGCGCGTGCCACGTTACAACGTTATTTACATAACACTTTAGCTCGCGTTAACAAAATAACGCTAAGGTACACTATAACGTTATGGCCATAACAAAGTAAAAATTATGAGTACATTTGCATTGCTGCGAATATCGTTATTCACATAATGCTATAGCTTGTGGTTACAAAGTAACGTTACTCTGTGTGATAAAGTCAAGGTACATAACTCACTAAACGTTTTAACTATTTTCGTGTTCCTGTGAATAATTTCATACACATAACTCTATAACCCGTAGCAAAAATTACGTTGCGGTACCTTATAATTTCACAAAACATATCTCTATATATGATTTGTGTTGCTGTGAATAATATTATGGAGTTCAATACAATATAAAGTATAATATTATTTCAATTGTAAATATTATTTTGGATGGCATACAGTTTGAAACAGTAATCATAAAGCCATTTTAATCAGATTGATGATACACCTCAATATATATAAAAACTTTACCAGTAAGTGTATATTATGTTTGCAACTTTGTCGTCATGTAACAGTACTATTCTGGAACAATTCAGAATAACGTTACGGTCCTAGAAATTTGCTGAAAACACTTTTGTAACAGTAATATGGGATATTTAGAAAACGTTTCAATATTTTTCGTGCCAATGACCTTGGAATTAAGCCTTATATTCTTGTTTTAAATATTTTTTTCAATGCCAGAAATGTAAAATGTAACGTTTACAAGACTTGTCGGCGAGCACCTTTTATATCTACCTACAGCCGATAAACGGTATTATGCATAGTTTGTAATGCCATGGCTTTCTTTATAACCAGCGTCTAAAATGTGAGCATGCCATTCCTATATTATATATAT